>JADDOH010016744.1:0-44465 GCA_016648135.1 Agrypnia vestita
AATATTAAATTATTAATAAAGTCTGTCGATGAGGGTTAGCGCGCACATTTAAAAACGGTTTTTGAAAAATGTAGTATACAGACGCCGTCAGATTGAAAATATTATTTGAAGAAATAAATTAAAATGACATTTTCATTTGGAGTTTTCGAAGTGTGTGAACAGAATTTATGTACAACTATATATATATATATTAATATATATTATATATATAATATTCATTTAGTTCTTTATTTATTTATTATTTAATATTAAAACTACATTTAAATCATAATACATTTGTCTATTACAATCTACTTAGATACATTTTATTTTATTGCTTTTCCTCTCCAAAAATGAGACTTGCTCATGTGCTTGGTGAGGGGCTTACACTTTATTAGTTTATTTTGGATTCGGCTTATTTGTTCCTTAGCTATATGTCTTGTTATGCATTGTCAAATTGTATCGATCTAAAGTGTTGGTTTATTTTTTTCTTTAATTGTTGTAAGTCATCGATTTTCTTAATATCTGTAGGTAGGTTATTGAAGTTTTTTATGCCCAAGTATATGTAGTTTTGTTGACACAGTTTGGTATTATATTTTGGGATTTTAAAATTATTTTTGAATCTTAATGATGTGTTTTTTTCAAATTTAGCAATTATGTTTTCTTTAATTAGTTGTATAATTGACGTTTTTTTGTAAACATTCTCTAATTTTGGAACTTGGAATTTAGAGAAAAGTAATTGTGTAGAGAAGGTTTTTCTTTTTTTTAATATTACTTTTATAATTGATCTTTGGATTACTTTCACTGTGTTTATGATGTTATTATACGCCCCTCCCCATCCAATGATTCCATATTGGAGTAGTGCATGGACAGAAGCGTAATAAACCATTTTTAAATTATCAATGGTTATTCTTTTGACCAACTCGCTAATGTGGCTGTGCCATTTTAGGTGTTGGTCTATTATTACTGTACAAATTACATGTAAAAATGAATTTCTGCCGTTTTATATCAAAAATTGGGCATCTATTGTGAAAGAACGGAACCTACTGTTTTATTCCAAGTACTGTCCATCGATTGCCACTACTTTTTACCATTTTTCTGGCAGCATACGGATACCGCGTCGGAAGAATGCTTCATCTATTGAGGCTATCCACGAATCAACCCAATTTTTGGCATCTTCATGCGATGTAAAGTGCTGCTCAGACAGGTCACGCGCCATCGATCGAAACAAGTAGAAATCAGAAGGAGCAATGTCTGGTGAATACGGCGGGTGGCGTAAAACATTCCAATTTAGTGTTTCCAAATAGGTTTTGACCGCCGCAACATGTGGACGAGAATTATCGTGCAGGAGTGTAATTTTTTCGTATCTGGAGTAGTAGTCGGCGCGCTTTTCCTTGAGTGCTCGACTCAATCTCATCAATTGTGTTCGGTAGACTGCCACAAGCTCCAGTAATGGTCTTAAAGTTTGTGTTTTCTGGGGTATTATGCCATGTTGTTACGACCTTTCGGGCCGAAGTTTCGGATCCCATTGCAGGGTCCATCATCAGGACTGATGTGTTGTTGTGAGTGTTTGTGTTGTGGTCCTGATGATGAACACATCGGCCCTGATGATGGACCCTGCAATGAGATCCGAAACGTCGGCCCGAAAGGTCGACATTATACCCAAGACAATACAAACTTGAAGATTCTGAGTGGCCGTGAAAACCTAAGAACATTCATCCTCCAGTAATGGTTTTGTTTATCTTCATACACTTTCGGTCTTCCGCTACGTTCTTTGTCTTCATATCAAATTCACCTTTCTTAAACTTTTGATACCACTCACGACAACTTCTCGCACTTAAGGCAGCCTCACCATACACTTCTACAGGCGGTCGATGCGCCTCAGCTGCAGATTTCTTCAAATTGATGAAGTAAATCAAAAGTTATTCGGCTAAAAACAAGACATTTTCGCCCACAAAATATGATATATTATACTGATAAAAAATCACTTATATTTTATAGTTATGTTGTTGACAGACGTTCAACCTTACGATAATGACAATTTTAACCATAACTAACTGGTGGCGCCAATTTTTGTCAAACGGCGGAACCTTATTTGTAAACCTATACATTTTGAATGAGGACAACATACAAGATATGAATGAATTATTTTCAGAAAACGTATGAGAGTGAGGGAAATCCAAGATGAACAAGTATGAATAACGGAAACAGTGCGAGTGAAAGACGTATTGAAGAATTGTCGAACATAATGATGCATATTAAGACATGTAAAGCTGAGAAGTATGATAACATTACTGATGAGTATATTGAGACTAGTGGACCATTAAGACTACAGCCGTAAGATTGAGAGTGGACTGTCATAACGCCTCTCTTAAA
Source organism: Agrypnia vestita (assembly GCA_016648135.1). Taxonomy (NCBI): domain Eukaryota; kingdom Metazoa; phylum Arthropoda; class Insecta; order Trichoptera; family Phryganeidae; genus Agrypnia; species Agrypnia vestita. Next base: position 2,356 of record JADDOH010016744.1, read on the forward strand.
ATTAAAAGATCGCGAATGACATACGGAAATTATGAGGCAATTAGTTATCAAGCTTTGTTAACAAACTATGTGCATTAATTTTAATACATAGATTAAAGACATAGTCGAATTCAAATCTACGGGATGTGCTTTAATGGATGGAAGGTGATGCATGGATCAGACTTGCTTACTGCAAGTGATCATTGAAAAGTTTTTAATGAAAAAATTGTGAAATATTGAAATATTTGCAAGAATATATCTGCAAAAAACTCTTAAAAGAGTGGTAAGAGGAAGGTCATAGAAAGTAATTTCAGTATACATATATATAGTAAATTTGTACACGTGATAGAATGAGTCACTGGGTGTACTACTTCATATCTTACAAATCGGATAATTCATACAGTAGTTATAAGCGTAGGACCTATTGTTTTCCTTGTATCCAGAGAAGCTGCTGGTGCAGGGTAGGAGAAACGATATTGATTACTATAAAACTGAATAGGAGTCTGAACAGAGACGCAATGTTCAGTATTGCAGTATCCGTAAAATCGTATTTTATACAATACTCTTCTAGAACAAAGAGCTGAAAAGGGCTCTTAGGATTTCTTAAATATAGTAAAAAATAATTAAGTTGGCGTCTATACAAGAAAACCTTTGAAAGTGGATGGAAAGGACCTTGGAGAGCGAATGAGGATTAGCACAAAAATATAAGTAATAGTAAATGTTTTAGGAAGAGACCAGTTCAGAGTAATAATCAGCTGAATCTTGGGATCGTAGGTAAGCCATGTTGAAAAATTCAAATAACTTGGCGTGGAATTTTTCAGCAACAAGAGAAGGTGAAATTTGAGTGAGTGAACAAAATACTTAGAGAATTGGAGTGAGTTTCCTTTATTTAGTCAGTACGTTACCTTACCCAGTTAAGTATCATTACCAGACTGGATATAATAGACCAGTTAAGTGTCATTATCCGACGGGATATATTTATTGTTATTTATTGTTATATTTATTGTTATTGATTGTTGGACCAAGTAAGAAGTAGTGACCTTAAGGAGGATGTCACTCCACACTGAAAGGTCTCAATTATTAAGGATATTCGGATTTTTCTTTAGAATTTCGGAAAAACGACTACCAAGATGAATATAATTGGATTTGGATAGAGGAAATGTCTGGGAAGAATTGGCCGTCCCAGACTTAACGAGACAAATAACATAAAAAATATTGATTGAACGTAGATTGGGCCTAGATTATATAGCATATACGATCAACTAGTATGTTGCAGAAGACAGAGGAAGTGTAAAGTTTGGGCCCCGACCCTTCTATGATAAGAAGACAAAAAAGTGTAAATTTAAAATCAATCTAACCATTGTCCCATTTTACATTTCAAATCGGTTTCATCTCAACCATTTTACGATCATCAATTATTGAAACTATGATATTATTCGGGGAATCTGGATCGTTGTATGACACAGGGTTTGACAATCAACGATTGTGGTTTGGTAACCGTCAATTGTTTGAATTTCATTTTACATACAGAGTGTCCCGTTTATTTGAACCAATGGAAACACAAAGGTACTTATTTTAATTAAGTTTTAACTATCCGTTTGAATGTTTTTAATGCAATTAATAAGGCATGAACAGAATGTTTATATAAAATTTGGGAATATTTTCATAAATTAAAGTGCATTCTAAATGAAATATTACTTAAATTAAAAAAAAAACTAACCCATAAAAACCAAGTTTTTATTGTACTCTCTTCCTCATTTACTAATTGAAACATTTTTTTTCGCTTAACCTACGCGTTGGGCTTCGGTCGGGCGACGCTACGAAAGGGAGTAATAAAAAAATTCCAAAAATCCAAAACTATACGGGAGAAGGGATGGATTGGAGGGGGAAAGGAACATTACCCGCCTATATTACCCGCCGGATCCTACAGAATAAGTTTCCAAATTTTGAGTCCGATCGGTCTGACGGTACAGATTTTCATTGAAAATATATCATGGGGAGAAGAAGGAGTAAAAGAAGAGGGAGGAAATTTCGCGTATATTACACGCCGGGTTCTAAAGCATAAGTATGCAAAATTCTTGTCGAATCAGATAAACGATGTAGATTTGTACGAGAACAGACAGAAATTGAGTTTTATAGGTATAGATACAGGATTAATGGTAAAACTTCATGATAAATTCTAATTTTAAATAAAGACTCTTGAGGAGGCAAGATCCACCACGGGTAGCAGACCCAACAGTGATGATAATTATGGTAAAAACTTTTTAGAAATAATTAATTTACAATTATTTATTTTTGATCGTTGAGAAATTAATGGAATTTTATATTGCTCCAAAAGAACTTGTAAGTAAGGTTACGCCAAGAATTTTGAATATTTTGAGTATGTTCAAAATTTTCAAGAACTCAATACTGGATTTTATCCCCAGGGGAGCATCATTAATCAAGATATATTATAGATGTCTCGAAACCACTTTTTTATGTGAGAAAGTTGGTGTGGAAGTCTTTTTGGGTGTCCACGGGGCTTACGACCTGTTGTGTAGCTGGCTTTTGTAATCACTTTACTCAAAGTAACGTTCACCAATTCCACCCATGAAAGACTAACACATCTTTCAAACTTTTGGAAGTTGTATATATGTTTAATATGCAGACCTTGTTTCATATGTGTGTCTTATTTTTACTACCGCCACCTGTGGTTGAAAATGTTGTAATGAGATATCTTTATTTTAAAAAGTAGCTTTGTCTCTATGAGACATCTATAATATACCTTCATAATATAATTGGTTTTAGCGGACAGCATCTGGTTTGTGTGTGTGTGTGTCTATTCCATGCCAAAAAATAGGAGTTTACATAAAATGGAAAATAAAAATGTGAATGTAATAAATAATAAATAAGAATGTAATAGACACTTGAATTATTATATACCTCAGAAATGAAATATATTTAATATTGGAACGTTTTTTCAATATCAATTATGCATATCTTATGCGTCTAGTTTATCCACATTTCTGCTAGATGTTAGTAATATATACATATTTTACCTGCATTTTAACAATATAGTACATTATTTAAAATATTAAATAAAATATTGAAAAATAAATAGGCATAAATTAGAAAGTTAAAATTTTATTACTTAAATTCGTGAAGTACCAGAAAAAATGGGAGGCTCCATTGGATTTAATTTAAAAAACTTTTCTTTTCAAAATGATATAAAATGTGATCGAATTTTAGCACTTGAAAAAAAGATAAAAATCAGACATAAAACTAAAAGTAATTTAAAGTCAGTTGATGGAAAAAGTTTAGTTCTTTTCTAAGTAAAACGCGCGCACATATTAGGTATTTAAAGTACATTATTAATAAAATTATTTAATTCAATTTCACGTATAGCAACGCGCAATCAAAAAATAGCTTTGATTGCCTTTATAGAATTTTAATGGTGCATTTGCTAAATTTTTAAAGAAGAACTTTAACTTTTAAAGAAATTTTTAAAGAAGAAGAAAGAAAAAAAATGTGCATTAGTAAAGATTCTGGGAAACAAATATAAATTAAATAATCCTTATCTTAAGAAAAAGTCGATTTAAAATTCTAGCCGTAATTCGTCTTGCGACTAGGTGTTTTATTTCCGACGTTTCTGTATCCAACTTCATGTCAATTCATAATTTATCTCACTTGTTTGCGCCCAACAAATTTTTTCCATAGATCAAGTTAAGTGGAGAAGAAACTTGTCCTGAATTGTGTATTTTGACTCATCTCTATGTCTGCGAGTTTTTTGAAATGGACAAGTAAATTTTTCATATAATACGTGTTTCTTCAAAAGTTCCATTGTGACGTGAGAACTAAGCGTACGTCACTGGCAGAAATGACATTTTTTTACGAATTTCACCCAAAACTTTTTGTGTGAATTCTATTTATCTTTTCAATGGTGAATTCCATCTGTCAAATAATAATGATTAAGTTGAGTACGTTTGTTTTGTTTTCTTTTTTTATTTTAAAATGGACGGACTCACCATATCCTGCCTACTATACGCAGACGATGCAGTTTTAGTGGTTAACAGTGAAGCTGATCTGCAGTGCCTGGTATCCAGGATGTCCGATTTATGCATGCAGAGTGAACTTCTGATGAATGTCAGCAAATGGAAAGTGATATTATTCGAGAGAGACGAAATAGTGACTAAGTGTGATGTAATTGTGAACAACGAATGCATAGAATGAAATTGCCGTTTTGTATAGGAAAAATCAAAAAAAATTTTTTTTATGAAAATTATATATTAAATTAACCCAAGTATTGGCCATTTTTGTCAATGTAATTTTTGGATTGTAATGGAAGTTCATTAATGCGTTTGCTATAGGACTCTTGGAACGGGAATCGATAAATTCTTTAAAAGCGTTTTTCACAGCCTCATCGTAATTAAAATAACTTTTTTTTTTTTTTGAAGAAGAAGTCAATTTTATATCATACACTACTACATTTGAGTGTATCACAAATGTATCACAAATGAATCAGGCATTAATACCAATCCAAATATAGGTAATTGTTAAAATATTAAAAAGAAAAAACGCCTAGAAAAGCTAGGTAATGAAGATTGTTTGTTCCGCAAACATAACTCTTGAACGAAATGTGCGCCCATTTCAAGAAAATCAAAGAGTGCTACGTTTCAATCGTTTTTATTTGAAACACCTTATCTTTGTTTTCCTGCTCTGATTGGTATAGTTTTATCGAACCAAACTTCCATGTTCCATCAACCAACAATGTTTGTTTTACTCCGGGAAACTTCAAAATATACTTTCCTCATTTCGTTCATCAAACTGACGTTAAGAAAAGTTTTGCTAAGTGATGGATGCCGAGAATAACGCTCTTATTTGAGACTCGGTATTTGGTTACGTGCGTGCTTCTTGAAAATTTACTTAATTGAAAATATGATCTCAACAACTTTTCATAAAATAAACTGGATATGAAATATGATGTTTGGTAAATATGTTTAATCATATGCTTCACCATTGTTTTCTAAAATTACTGATTAATCACGAATTAATAGTGCCTCTTAATCAATTATTAATCATTTTGAGGTGGTCGGGCCTGACGCATTGTGAATATATGAAAAAAGATGTTAAAAATCATTTTACCAGAAACTGACGTCCTAACCGTCACGCCGCGCCGTTCCTCTATAGATAGAGAGAATAGGACGGCACATTTTTATATCCTGGAACTCAGGCTCATTGGTTAGTGAAGCTTTGGACAGGTTGATCCTCTAATATTTGTTTAATCTGATCGTGCCAGTTCTTTCATGGATACTCTCTGCTTCCGCTGCCTTCAACACTCGCCTCATATAAACCTACTATACTACAGCCAGCATTACATTCACTTCTAATTTGTTCATTCCTGACTCTATTGGACAATTATTCAAGTAATCGCATATCACTTTACTTTTATTCTTTTTTGAGAATCCCAGGTTTTTCTTCCATACATTACAGTTGTTATCAGAATGTCATTATGATCCATCAGTTTTCTTTTGTGTGACAGATTGCTATTGGACATAATATTATTCACGGCACAATTTACGTTACTACCCGCAGTCAATCCCCTCTCTATATCTTTATCAGACTTCCTAGTAAAAATACATCCTAAATTCACAAACTCGTTCACGTATCTAAGCAATCATTTCTTACCGTTACATCACACTTAATGACTCTTTTGTCGTTCTCAAATACTATTACTTCTGACTTGCAAACTTTCATCAGAAGTCAACTATCTATACCTACATCAGACATCCTGGTCACTAGGCACTGCGTATCAGATTCACTACTAGCTACTAGAACCGTATATAGTGGGCAAGATATGATGAATTTTTCTATCTATTTCTAATTCCAGTTTTTTTATACAATTATACATGTACTAGTTAATAAGCCATGGTGATGTTACGCATCCATGTTTGACACATATCGTAGTATCAAACGAAGATGTCAATGCCTCATTAATTCATACGGATGCACTACTTCCATCATATGGAGATGCCCTTACCCTTCATCCTGTATTCAGATAAAACCTTCCACAATATTCGCCTTATCACGTACAACCCACGTATTTTTTGCAGTTCTAAAAAGACACAGAGTTAGTAACGCTTTTGATTCTTTGCCATAAACTGTTTCGTCATTTTGAGCTGTGATAAAACCTAAAACCTATGCATTCTCTTCTGCTCATGGTTGTTCTTTGTAAGTGAATACACACTTTTTTTCGTCATTATCCTCACTCTTTCTATCAATTTTTTCAACACTCCTTGTCATCATACCTCAATAGTCTAAAGGCTTTCTACGCGCGACAATTATTTTATATACATAGGCATAACAACGGCTCTTTTCCAATCCATTGAAGTTGGTTCTCCTCTAAATACTGGTAAAAGAGTCTGTGGAACCATGAAAGAATTATTGAATCACCATGCTTATATCTTTTTGATTTCTTCAACAGTCATCTCATTCACTCCACTGTCGTCATTACTGTACCAATTCGGTGCCTCAAAATGATACGCTTTCCCGTTGCTATCGTAAATTTCTTTAAAAAATGTGTTTTTAAAAATTCATTACCAAAACTCTGTGATGAAAATATTTTTAATATAAGAATAAGTTGGTAGAAAGCAATAACTTTGTTGACAACACTTGTTGTCTCACTTGTTTGTAATTTGTCTCTCTCTAATCCATACGCTTGTCTCTCTATATTATTATATAATCTATCTATCTTTTATTATCGTGTAATTTTATATTATGTTCTCTTTCGTAATTACTGGTATACTTTTGTCTCACTTGTTTGTAATTTGTCTCTCTATCTCTCTATATGTTGTCCTTATCGTGTAATTTATATTATGTCTCTTTCATATGTACTCGTATATTGTTGTCTCTCCTTTTTCTATGTAATTTTATATTTTGTCTCCCTCATTATGTATGTATAAGTGCACTGCTTTGTGCATTTATTGTTTAGTTATTAAGTTGCCCTGATGAAGCTTAAGTTTAAGCGAAACCGGTTGGCAAAATAATAAATCGTAGTTTAATACAAAGTAAAGTGTTTTTATTTATAAAAATAAGTGTTTGGTGCAAGTCTTTCATGTTTATTTTGGAGATATGAAATAGGAAAATATTGCTTGTTGAAAAATCAAATATACTGAAACTACAATTCAAGATATATCAGTGAAGATGGAAAAGTGTTCGCTCCAGTTGCTACTCGGAATCTGCGTCTAGAGCTGACTCGTATGTGGAAAAATACAGATTCAGCGATGAATGTCAATCACGTTATGGTATCGAGTTTTATGAAGGTGAACTGTAGTCTAATTTTGAAGTTATAGCAAACAGATATCATTATTTCATTTTTATATTCTTTTAGAAATCATATGTAAACAAGGGTTTACGGCTTACATAATAATATTGTAATTCAATGTCTCACAAAGACGTGCTGCCTCTCTTTAGGAGATAACAATTTCTTGGCTTGACAAGAAGGAAGATCGTTTACATTTTGAAACAAAGTAATGGTCAAAATATAGTTAGTATTCTTTTAAAATTGGACAACACAGTATTTATTAAAATAAATTATATGTAGAACATAGTATTATCACGGGATCGTCGTGGCTGTGGGAGACAAAAAACAATTGAATTGAATTAAATTTTTATTTTTATTCAAGAACACATTCTTATAGTGAAGTTGCAATTTCTTCAGTGAAATTTGAAACCAAATAAATTAATAATGAGAAGGACATACAGAAAAGTCAAATTCCCAAAAAATATTTGGCTGCTACCGGGATTCGAACCACGGATCTCCTTTCTGAGGTAGGCGCGTTATCCAATTACGCTAAAAAAGCTTTGTATATTTCCGTAAATATTAGGTCCTTACATATGAAATTGACGTTTAGTATGGGAGGAACATAAAGCCGATTTTTTTTATTATAATATATTTATTTAATCAAAGTATGTACCATTGCTATCTATGCACTTTTGCCATCTCATAGGTAGTTCATCGATCCCTTTACTTAAAAAACCATTCGGACGGGAATCGATAAAATCTTTGAAGGCGGTTTGGACTGCCCCATCGGAGTTGAATTTTTTCCTTTGCAAGAAGTTATCCAAATTTCGAAAAAAATTGTAATCTATTGGGGCAAAGTCCGGAGAGTACGGTGGATGTCTTAGACATTCCAATTGAAGCTCCTCTAATTTGGTAGCCGTCGGTTGTGCAGTGTGTGGTCTAGCGTTATCATGAAGCAGCAGTGGCCTAGAGCGATTACCCAGCCTCGATTGTTTAGCAGCTAGCTTTTCCATCATGGTTTGCAGTTGCTGACAAAAGACATCTGCCGTAATCGTCTGGCCAGATTTAAGAAAGCTGTAGTGAACGACACCAGCACTAGTCCACCAAACGCTCACAAGTAACTTTGTTGGAGTCAATTTTCGCTTGGGGCATGGTTTGGCTGGTTCGGCAGGGTTCAGCCATTGCGATGAGCACTTCCGATTATCGTACAGGATCCACTTTTTATCACAGGTAATGATTCGATTTAAAATCCCTTCATTATTGTGCCGGTTGAGTAATGCAACGCAGCAGTCAACGCGCGTTTATTGATTTGCTTCACTCAATTCATGAGGTACCCACCTTTCAAGCTTTTTCACCTTACCAATTTGCTTCAAGTGGATTAAAACAATTTTATCACTAACACCGCAGCCTGCAGCTAACTCGGATGTGGTTTGCGATGGATCCGCTTCTACAATAGCCTTCAATTCTTCATTATCAACTTTGGTCTCCGGCCGTCCACGGGGCTTGTTCTGCATGTCGAAATTTCCAGAACGAAAACGTTGGAACCAAAAACGCACTGTGTTTTCTTTTGCGGCACCGTCGCCATACACATCATTAATCCTTCGAGCCGTTTCTGCAGCCTGGTGCTACGGTGGAACTCGTACTCGTAAATAACGCGATATTTCAAGTTTTTCATTTTGTAAACTGAGTGACGCAAAGAAAAAAACAATTGAGGAAAAAACAAATGAATTATAATTTTCAAAATACAAATACATGAGTAAATAGCTGTATAAATTTGGATTTGGAATTCCTAACCAAAGAGAAGATATTTGAGATCAAATTTGCCAGTACGGCAAAACGTGAATTTCATATGTAAGGACCTAATATATCGTCCTTATCTGTAAGTCTCATTTATTAATTGATTAACATTTAGTATCCATGTTTAGAGCAATATAATTTTTTCTGATATGGTAGGCACTAAGTACTTTGTGTTCCTACCGCCAGAGGACGCCAGAATTAACCGTTTAATTCTTTTTTATTTTTGGACACATTTGATACAATCAATATACATATTTATTATATTCAAGAACACATTCTTATTGCGAAGTTGCAATTCTTTCAGAACAAAGTTCTGTGAAATTTAAAACCAAATTAAGAAAGACATAGAGAAAAATCAAATCCACGAAAAAATATTAATTGGATAACGCGCTTGCCCCGGAAAGGAGGAAATCCGTGGTTCGAATCCCGGTGGCAGTCGAATATTTTTTCATTTTTCTGTATGTCTTTCTAATTGATTAATTTATTTGTTTTAGTGTATTAATCTATTTTAACATTTTATTCATTAACTAATATCACTGGACACGGTTCTGTAATTCACCGTCTTTTTCTATTTCGCTTTCTTTTGTCTATCGCTTGTTAAGGGCCAATCGCGCGGGTTTATAATTCGATAGCTTTTATGACATCTGACAAAACAATGTACTGTTCGCGTAGTGGGCCTTTCATCTCTAATACATATGGATAATTTTTCGACACTTCGAGAATGATCAACTGACTTCTTTACGTTTCTAGTTTTTCCCAATTTATTTAAAAACATGTAAAGTATAATTAATGCTCGATTTCTTCCACTCCTACTATCTTGTGATTTTTTAAAAAGTTATATTATACACCAGGACACAAGAACTCAAAGTGTCTAGAAGGAATACATCTTATAGCTGAATATGTCATTGGAAATCATTAAAAAACTAACCTTCATTGTAAATTAAGTTTACCATATGTAATTAAATAATTGATTGACTAAAAATGAAACATGTATAGAAAAATATTTATGTCAAAAATCTCTAAAAATATTTCTTTATTTACATTTGAATTTTTTTTTCGTTTTATTTCCTCTTACATTCCTTTTGGCGAATGAAAATCTTAACAATTAAAGACGAATAAAAACATTTAACATAACACTATGTACTTACAGGAATTAAATATATTTCTAAAATGTCAGATGTTTTGAGTTTTGAATATTAAATTCTAAAAACATTTGTCAGTCAATTGAATCAAGATTTTGATAGATTAAAATTATCAGCAATATCGTACCTTATGAATTTCCAGCGTCAAATGATTTTAAATAGTCAAAATCAGATTTGAGTAATGTAGAATTATTCAAAACTAAGCAGAAACATACTGACGGAGTAATTCAAATTTTAAATATTCCGTGACGTCATCAGGCCGCCGATGGTAGTAATCAAACTTTTCTGTAACGATTCCAATTTGAAAAGAACATTAAAATTTATAAAAATCCAAAATAATACAATAATTATTAATTTTTTTGAAAATCAAATTTGTTAGATCATTTTTATTGTTGCACGAGTCTGCCTGCAATGTTTCAGCTCGATTTGATCACGGACAAGGGGTTAAAAATCGATCCAAATTTTTTTCATCATACAAGCAAGCAGATGGTACGAGTAAAAAGAAAGGTAGTAAAAAGTATATTTTTCCAAAATCATTTTAGAAATATTTTTTAAATGGGTCACTGCTGAGAAACGGGAACATCGGAATACTGCGACTCCATTGGCTGAATGGGATCCGAAGGAATCTGAACGAATCAGGAAAGGAATCTCGGATCCGATAGGAGTAATGGGACGTCCTGGTAGCGGCAAACATCCATCCGGAGCTGTAGTGCATGATTGGATTGATTGGAAATTCATTTAAAATGTTTGCTTTACACAGACGGGAACGCTTTGCAAGAAAATCTAGAAAGATCTAGAAAGTATCGCAAATTAATGTTGAATAAGTTACCCATTTGCTTAATAATTTTTGCTCTTGTGACGCATTAGTGATCGTTATTCAAAATAAGTTTATTTTTTATGTTGTTTATGCTCAAAATGAAAATTAATTTCTTCTTCTTCAAATATAGCAAATTTATTTTGTGGTAACATAATTATAATTGATATAAATTAACTTTGTTAAAACCACTTATTTATTGAAAAAAATTCAACATGTTTCAAAACATGTTGGAAACATGTTGAATTTTTTTCAATAAATAAGTGGTTTTAACAAAGTTAATTTATATCAATTATGAAAATTAATTATTAATTAAAAATGTTTTTCGTGTTTGAAAAACAACTAACGATTCCATATTTCATATTTATTATAAATATTATTACCCGGGTATCAAAGCCAACCCCAAAAGGCCTTAAAGTCGTAAGCCCGTGTAGGTAGTATAATACTATGATATTTTGAATCAGTAAATAAATTTAATACTAGCTTTAAATATAAATTTTGGGTTTTTATTATTAATATTTGAAGCATTAACTTTGTGGTTAGACATTATAACAGAATGTTAGTTAACTTAGTAAAAACCACTACCAGATTTAAGGTCTACCGGTTTCGAGACGTACCCGTCTCTTCGTCAGGACCAACACTACACTACTATATTCACAACACTATGCACAAGTTTAACAATACTATGGTTGGGGTGTATTATAGTGTTGTGAATATAGTAGTGTAGTGTTGGTCCTGACGAAGAGACGGGTACATCTCAAAACCGATAGATCTTAAATCTGGTAGTGGTTTTTACTAACTTACATCATGTTTGGGTTTTTAGTTACATACGTTTTATAAATTATACATATTTTCAGATAAATATTCAATCATTTCACAATCAAGTCGATATAATCACTATATAAAAAAGCAAACTAAGTTGTACAAGAAATATAGGACTAACATGTTTGGCCTCTAACTGTTTTATTTGTTTTTTATGTAATGTAACTGTTCATATAAATTTTCATGTATATTAATAGTTACATTAATAATATATCATTATATATGAATATTATTGAATTATCTCTATTAGGAAGTAAACTACAATAAATTAAAATTCCCAGAAAAATGTACTAATTAAATTGAAAAAAAATACGAAATAAATTAATATGAAATTAAAAAAATGTTCCATATTATGGTCACAAACGGGAGAAGATTTTTACATATTTAATTTCCTAGGAATATCCTTTTATTTTAAATTGTTCGTCAACGTACTATTTCGCTTCAGCCACTCTTTCTGGTGCCGTCAACACTTGTACGTTTTCGTACGAAATTGAGTAGTACGTATACGTACAGTCCTGACCTTCGAAGTACATTCCTGACCTTAGAAGTAATATTGAACATCGCACACTGTACACGATTTAGTAGTGCGTATACGTACGTATAGATGCGACTTCCAACACGATCCGGATTGTTCAGAAGTTTTTGCGATTTCGTTTGATGGATATTGAAAAATTTTATACATGACCACAAATGTTTGTTGGACCAAAGCGATTCAACATGTCACCTGCGTGACCATAAGCGCAGATCATGGCAAAAAATCTCTGAAGAAATGAAAATACCTGGTAAGTTAAATAATTTGGTTTAATGAAGGTGAGGCACAATTATGTACTTCGAACAAATTACTGAATTTGGTCAGATCAGTTCACACAGCATTTAAAATATATTTAAATGTTTCTTTGTTTATACGTAGATAATCATAAAATTCGTCATTATTTAAGTCTGCCATAATACGATGGAATTCATCCCTTCTAGTAAATATTTCTTTCACACATTCTACGATGCCGACGACGCCGTAGCAGCCTACGAGTCAGAAGATAGTTTTCCAGAAGATACAGATTATTCGTTTGGCACAAACGTCATTGAAGAAATGCGAAAAGTAATTGATCGTGACCAACGCAAGACGCAATCAATGTGCGCACTTAGTACGTACGAAAATAATCGTGCGTATACGTGCGATAATAATTCGTATCCAAAGTGCGACCGGCCTTACACTTTCAACGATTTTTCTTACGAACGTCTTTCAAAATCATCCTTCTGAAAATTATCATTTTTAATTCTAGACAAGTTATCTATGCTTTAATTTGAGTTTCAGTAGACAGGCTTAAATTTTTACAAGCACCAGCTCAGCTTTGGTGTTGGTACTGAAAAAATACCAACGTATATCTGAAATGTTTATGTTTATGTTAATTTATATAGCGCCGTTTTTGCGTAAGAAACGCTTCAAGGACATAAAAAATAATACCAATTTACTAACTTACTTACTTACCATCACGCCGTTTCCCCGTGGGGGTAGGCAGAGAGGATAGAGCGCCACACTCCTCTGTCCTGACATACAACTCTCGCCTCATCCACACTCATACATCTTTGCATGCAAGCTCGCCGGTTGTTGAGGCTTGTAATGGGACCATCTTCCAGTATCTGTTTGATCTGGTCATGCCACGTCTTTCGCGGTCGCCCTCTCTTTCTGGCGCCATCAACACTTGCATTATATATATTTCTTACCATTCTTTCCTCATTCATTCGCTCAACATGATTCGATTCTATTAATTAATTAATTCTATTAATACCAATGTATGAAATAAATACATTAGGCCTGTTGTGGTAGTAGTCATGACAGTCAACTAACTGGTGACCGGGGGTTCGAGTCCCGTTCCAGGATATCTATAAGTCGGTCCTATTTTTATAGCACAGACTTTTAGCTTAGTTTGAAAATAATAAGAAAATTCCGCGTTCGCATCTCTATTTCCTTACAAAATATATCGCGCACAATGCATTTCTCAATATCGCGCTACTCCGTTTAACCTACGATGTTTGACCTGGCGTAGGTTCAGTGCTCCACTAATGGAGTCGGATTATCATTGGCTCAATATCGCATTGATATAAAGTTTACATCATCTTACGGCATTTCCCTCGAGTGGCGGACGTATTGCGGATCCAATTTTGCGCCATTTTCTCCCCTCTTGTCCCGTTTCTCCTCTCTTGTCCCATTTCACCGTTTTCTCCTCTCTTGTCCCATTTCGCCATTTTCGTGTTTGTTTTGCGGACCAACCCCTGAGGACGGGGGGGCTGGATATAATACCACTAACAAGATCAACGGTTCAAACGCGGGGCCTTTTTACGTATTGATCGCCAAGTACCCGCGCATCGGTCGGGGATGATTAAATATTAGCGAAGCGAGGTAAAGTGATTTAAGCGAAGAATTTTGCAATATTACGGCTTTACAATTTTGGAAGCAATTTTGCAAAAAAAATAATTGATGTACAGTAGAAAAAAATTGACGCCGATGACGCCAAATAAATATTTCCTACTAATAAACACAATGCAGAAATTGAAGAAAATTCTATTTTTTTAAATTTGCTTTCACGTTACTTTTTTATTGGATAATCATCTCACGTACACTAAAGTAGTAAAATTTGTAGTAAAAAATTAATAGCGTACCACAAATAATCTACTTACATTTCGATTCCTCAGAAATAAGAAAATGTTTATTAATATAAAAAAAAACAAAAAGAAAAAAAAAACTTTTTTCATATAGAAGTTACAGACTTTACAAGTAGTTACGGGAACAGACAGACGGATAGACGGACGGACAGATAATTAAATTATTATAACTGGGATATATGTGTCCTTCAGTGGCCTTTCTTTGTCATAGGACACCATATAAAATATTTAAATAAAAATAGATCCCCTTCGATCATTGATTTGTACTTTTTTTAAAAATTAATCCTATTAAAGTATGTTCGCTTTATTCATTGATATCACATACCACCAAAATATATAGAACAAACAAACGTCAATTTGTCTGGTTCAATACGTGACAATTGTTAAAAAAATCTAGGAGCTTCAACATTATGAAAAGGTTAAACTAAGTACTCTTATAAGTATAATATCTTAGTAAAGTAGTTGCGTTTTATTACAAAAACTCGTTTTTACTGAAATGAACGGATGGTTTGGAATGAAATAAAAAAGGTTTATTGTTTAATCGTTGTGTTAACTAGGGAATTTTATATTACGTAAGAATAAATGCTTAAACGCCATATTTTTTAAAATATGTTACTTAAATAAACGCGAGGGGGATATTCTTTCACCGTGACTCAACACCCTCGGCGAAAGAAGGGGTTTAGTGCATCTCCGAACAGTTTTATATTGTGTAATTTTTATATATTTTAGTAAATAAACTATAGATCCCTAGCAAAGTTCTTTCTTATATATGAAAGAAACTGATGTAGAATATATAAACAACTCATAAATTGATAGTGTGTGTATGTTCTTTCGGCGAAATTGGTGAACAATTGCATTTTGTAAAAATTGATGATTTAAGCCAGCTAATACAGGTGCAAGCCCTGTGATTATCATATAAAGATTTCCGTGTTAATAGCTTCGTATATAAATAAATAGCTTCGTCTCTGAGAGATTGTATTTTTGCTTTTTTAAAATCTTGTAACTTATATATTTTTATTAAGATTCACGCTTAAACTAAGACATTAAAGTTTTTCCATTTTATATTTTAAATTATAATTTATTTTCTAGGTAGGTATACAAAATTTAAAAAAAATAATAATGATACGAAAAATAGACACTGAAAAATGAAATCTTTCTGATGTTTATAACGTAACGAATGGTTATTTATGGGAATTGTTTCAAGAACAAGAAGTCTTGTACCGCGTCTCTCTCTCTATATATGTTCTTAGTTTACTTTATAAATATGTCTTTATATCCCATGTGTGCCATTTTCACAATGTCAGCAAAAAATGAAAGATAAGACAAAAGGGGAAAATGTTTTTAGAAAATGCTTGTTTTAAAAACTACACAACCAGGAGATATAATTTATCTTCAGAGTTGAGAATCCCTCAGCCTTTTGTGTGAACAAAAAATCTTCGAAATAAATAAGTAAATTATTAATTAACTTTGCTGTAACCACATGAAAATAATAGTTAAATTTAATCATAACATTTTAATAAAAAAATTATCAATTAAAAACTTCAACATTTGGATAAAGACACTTCCTGTAAAATATAGTACCGAAACTTTTCAACCCCCAAAACAATTTCCATCACAAAGTCTCTTAAAAATATTGTATGAATAGATGAAAGAATACAGGGAAGAATTTTTACAGTGCCTGTATAACGAATTGATCTGAAATCAATTTACATTGTAACTTTAATTCTTATTTAACTATTTAACCTAGCTTTAGTATTTATTACCTAACTTTTAGTATTTCCAAACATTGCATTTCCTTTTTGATTTTATTAGATGAAAATTATTGCTTTTTATGTTCTTATATTACGTTGTCTTTTATGATGTCTCTCTTAAATTATTTTTTTTCCTTTCTCCTTTTTTCTTTTATATAAACTGCCTAAAATACTGTCACGTGTCGTGGCTGCAGGATGAATTAATGAAAATGCTGGGATTTAAAACAGGATTTATTGAATACCGATTAATTAATTATTGTAACACACAAAGTCGCTTATCACTATTAAATGTAACGCTATTCCTTAAATTTAACAGTTTCGCAAATTTATCACTTGTAAATAGACACTTTATATTCGCTTTAACACTTTATTCACTAAAATATTCCATCAATTTCCGCACTTATTAATTTCGCTTCGGTTTTATTTCACTACGTAAGAACTTTCAAGAATCGCTGTCAAATTACCGCTCGCTTGGCACCATCGCTTGGCCGGCCTGACTCGCCGCTCGCGGCTACCTTCGCTCGTATTATCGCTGTCAACGCGCACAGAAAATCACTCAACCCTTACTCCCGTGTGTCGTATTTATATTGGCTAATGCTGTTATCCAGACGTTTCCAGTATTTACTCGCAAGTACTCGTAAATTTCAGATGTTCCTGGAAAGTTGCAGACGATCCTTCGGTAGAATTGTGCCAACTTCAAACAACTGTCACTTGACAGAAGTGCGTGATTCTTTTTAGTCTCGTTAGTCGGTTTTCCTTGAACAGGCCTAGCCTAAGTAAGAAATCGCCAGATTATATTCTGTATATATTTTCTGTGAAAAAAAAAAAAACATTCGAATAAATTACATTCTTCTTCTTCTGATTCTACCACATCCGTTCAACGGACGCTGGCTATCGTGTTGGATGTCATCACTTTTATTTACTGCGGCCCAGAAAGGCTCTTGAGTAGATTGGCATAACCATTGTTTCTTTATCAAGGATTTTCAGCCATGATATTCTCCTTCTACCAGGGCCCTGACTTCATCACCTGTTCCTTACATCACGTGGTGCAAGATCTCGTACTTCTCTGGATGTGGCACCACGAGATATTGAAGCTTTTAGATTGTCATTATTCTAATAACTTTGCTTTCTTTATTCAACCAATTTAACAATCTTCATTCCTAACTCTGTCCATCCAGCTAATTTTGAGAATTCTTCTGTAGATCAACATCTCGAATGCCTCAAGTTGCCTTATCAATTTTTTGGTAAGCGTCCATGCTTGCATTCCATAAAATTCGATAATATAAATAAATAATCTGACATTATAATATATTAAAGATAAGAAATTATTGGAAATATTTTGAGGAGAGGACTAGTGGTTAAATATTAATTGTTTTTCGAATGATAATTTCTGAAACCGGCTAATTTTAATAGACAGTGTCAAGTAATTAAGTCAAGTTAATTAAAAATTTATATTTCTGCATTAAAAATTTAAAAAGCATTTATTAAATACACACTTCGCAAACATTGAAAAAGAAATATTACGTTTAGCAAATCTTATTAGTAAATACGAGGGAGTACTACCTGTACATCCACATTCCATAGAGTATCAGATATTAAGTATACAGTAGAGCTTAATTAAAGATAATGCCTTTTTTCATTATTATAAAAAAATTATGTTTACGTAATTTTATTAATTGTTTTTATGATAAAATACTATCGTTATTTCAATCCCTAATGTTCTATATAGTTCTTTAATTTTTTAAATAATCTAGAGTTATATTAAATTATAGGTCTCATGGAGACAAAGCTACTTTTATATATATATTTTTAATGTATGGGAAAAAGGGTATTTTTTTTTTGGGTGTTCATAGGGCTTATGACATATATATATTTATATATATCGGGTGGCTTAAATGATCACTTTATACAACGTAACGTTCACCATTTCCATTCACTCATCTCTGTGAGACAGTTTTCTGGACGATTCGGACAAACTCAAAATATTATTAAAGAAAAAACTGAAAACTTCTTGTAACCTTAGATTTTTTTTATTTTTTTTTATTTAAAAAGTAGTGGAAACCTAAAAGGTTTACGGGTAACATTTACATGATTCAAATATAAGAAAATATAATAATATAATTTAGATACAAAGGAATTTTTTTATATTTGGCCGAGTTTTAATATTTTTGTCACATCTCTTTTGAATTTGTCAGTGGTCAGTTGTTTGGTCTGCTGTGGCAAGTCATTGTACAGTTTTAGTCCGTTGCAAATTAGTCGGGATTGTCCTGTTTTTGTTTTGGCTTGTGTTATGTGATAGTTTTGAGCCATTCTAGTGTTGTGTTGCTGTTTTTCGTGTATTTTGTCTAATTTTATGTCTTCGTCTTGTATTTCGCCAATTGCTAGTTTGTGAATGATTTTAAGTGTTTCGATTTTTGTAATGCTTTCGATGTTTAATTGTTGTGTTATACGGTATACAGTTTCAGTTGGTGTCCGGTATTTCAGATCATAGACCATTTTTAATATCTTGTTTTGCACATACTGAAACGAGGCGGTAGAATCGGAAGGAATTGCGCACTATAATATATATCTCGAATATAATAAATATCTCGAATACTTCACAACACTAAGGAATCGATTGGGACATTCTCGTTAACACTGGAAACGTAGCACGCACACGGTGGGGCGAGTTTTGTTTGACGTTTGACGAGTGCACATTACCAATGATAAAAAACGTAGCGTAACAGTTTGACCAGCGCAAGTACCTACCGGTACGCGAGAAGTTTTCTAGTGCGGACCTGAGCGATTAACGTGCATCAGTATATGAGTTATTCCGGAGTGATGAAATTACAGCGAAGATGCTAGAAAAAAATACGAAATTTGATAATAAGTGTGTTAATTATTCCAGAAACATTTTAACACGATACATTTAACAGTGCTCAAGTTAAATTCGTGTCCAGTGCCTTTGCGCAGTAAATAAAAGTTTTGACTACTTTTTTGTGTTTTATTTGCCCCCATAATTTGCCCCTTAAAATTTGTCCCGTGACAATATTTAAAAAATTAAATTTGTATAATATATTTATGACAATTAAATAGTTTAATTATTTTCGTGTTCCAGCTAATAAATATTGATATCTTACAAATCCTTGTATTCTTGTTACCATTAACAGAATCGTTTTTATGTAAATATATATATGATATATATATTTTTTTATTGAAATATTTTTTTACAATTTACCTCAGGGACCTTTCCAATTTGCTTAAGTGCCTCTGAGCATTGCATAATACACCCGTTTCATTTGAAAACATTTTAAAATTGAACGATACGGATTGATTTCCACTACGTGTGGTGTGGTTATACCGAAGGTTAAAATTCTCATTTTAAAATCTTTTAAACGTCTTCTCAATTAACGTCTTTTTCAAAAATTTAAAAAAAATATATTAATTTCATATATTTTGTTGCCGCCAGTTCTTTTAATATACAATTATATTAATTCCCTGTCCTGTTCTTATTCCTATACTATATCTATGCAGGAAGGGGACAAACAGAACGTATTAGAATGTCACAAGTTACAAGTGCAGTACGACTCGTAAAGGGTACACCGCTTTTAAAACGCACGCAAATCTCCCTCAGAAAACGCAGATATAATGGTGATAAGATATTATAAATATAAACCTTTTGCTCGCTAAATTACTGTGCAAGGTGTTTATACGTATTTAAGTGTGTCGCTTAATTAATAAAAGCTACGCCGCACCGCTAAAATTAATATTAACCTAACCTAACCTAACCTAACCTAACCTAACCTAACCTAACCTAACCTAACCTAACCTAACCTAACCTAACCTAACCTAACCTAACCTAACCTAACCTAACCTAACCTAACTTAACCAAAACCTAAAATTTACCTTTAACCGATAACCCAAAGTTTAATTAACACGAACGGAATAAACCAAAGTATTTCGGAATCTGTGTCCTATATTATTCCCGTCAAACTACACTACACCACATTTTATATATTAATAGAATAACAAACTATCTACCCATAGTTAGATTTATTGGTGTGAAATATCCTAGAACTCAAAAGGTAGACTTAATTAGCGAAAACCGACGTGACGTCACACCTGTCACATGCACTGCACCCACGGTGTACGCCCACACACCGGCACGCCTTAGCATAGCTCGCATCGATTGCAAGTTCATCAAACGGAGTGACTGCGAATGATAATATTGCATTATTGATTGAGGATCACAAATTTGGTAATAAAAAAGAGAATTTATAGCAAATGTTTGATTCAATTAGAAAAAAACATTCAGAAAATTCAAATCAACAAAAAAATATTTTAGCTTCTACCGGTATTCGAACACTGGACCTCCACCCCACCCGAGCGTGGGCCGTTATTCAGTTTCACCACGGCAGCTTAGTGCATTGACGTAAATTTTTCGGCTGGTATATATATATATATATATATAGATATATATAATATATATATAGTATAGATATATTAATATATAATATAAATATATACACATTGTTTTAAATTTTACATATTATTACATAAATATCAATTCGTTGGAATAATGTTACAAAAATTTGCATAATTAACAGCGTAATTGAATAACGTGCCTGCCTCGGAAAGGAGGAGATCCATGGTTCGAATCCCGGCAGTAGCCAAATATTTTTTCGTGGATTAGATTTTCCTGTATGTCTTTCTAATTGATTAATTAATTTGGTTTTAAGCTTATTACAATTTCAGTATATTGAATAGAGTATATTTATCATTTATAAATATGTTAAAATAAAGTTAGCTAATTACTTTTAATTAGCTAATAATGAATCCTAAATCTTAAAAAAAATATTTTTTCTCTCCTGCGATAGAAGACATTTTGTATAATTACGAGTATTAAAGCATCAAGTTGCAAAATGATTATGAAAAAATTATTAGTATTTCTATAAAGTTATAATTTATATAAGATTGTCATCAATGTTTTTAACTTCTTTCTCACCACCCTAAATTATTCACCTGAATTCAAATTTTATAAATTTGCGCAGTAAATTTACGTATTTCGGCAATTGATAAATTTTCAGCTTTCCCAACATTCGAAAGACAAAAACTTGTCTTTTTTGCTCGTGGCAATTAGTCAAATGTATTCATGAGCATTGCGAGCAACGGAAAATCAATCATTGTCCAAAAAATGCTGCTGGACGTGATGAATTACCATCCAATTACTATTCCTCAGTAGCAGTCGATAATCATCGTTTATTTCAGATTTCCATTTGGAACATTTTAATAAAACTGACGACGATATAAGTGATGCAATTTATTAATATAAATGATATTATATTAATAATAATACAAAAAACTTTTATAAATATGGAATGTATAATAATTGCCGATGTTAAATAATAACTATATTTTTTTTATACATTTATTTCATCTCGATAATATTTTTTTTAAATATACTTTTTTAGTTATATATATTTTTCAATATGTTTTAAGAAAATAGACAGTCAACAGGTCAATATGCACACTAATAGACATATTGTGCGACATTTGTACTATATATATATATATATATATATACATATATTTAAGTTAAATCGAAGGCTTTCACGGGTACAATATGTGTTAGTTCTAACTACTTTGGGGGTAACCCGCGTCAAATTCTGGTCGTCAGGACCAGTCGTCTGCCGACGTTTCGAACAGATCTCATTGTTCATCTTCAGGGCGCCTTGTCGATGAGCTGCTTCTCCAAAAAGCGTACAACCGTTTGGGTCCGGAGCTCACCGTCAAGTGAAAGTTTGAGTAATTCTGCGTCAGGTGTTTGTGGAGGAGTGGGTTTCTCCAGCGACGCCGTCTATTCAGATAAATTTCATTACGATTTGCATACTTACTTTTATTGTATATTATTTTATTATCCAGTTCAAAATATACATAGATTATATCAAATTGTGTTCGTTATGTATAACATAATATTGTAAATCAATTTTTAATTTAATTTTTTAATATTACACCCATACTAGATATTACCATCGTGTTAAGGTTCGTCATTATCATACATATTGAAAATCAACAATTATAATATAAAAGCTTAAATGTATACGCATGTAAATATGGGTATATGGTTGTGAAATTATATGTTATTGTGTGTGTTAAGATCATATGTTAATGTATATATATGTGATTCCAGCCTAATTCAAGCGAGTTCCGGACAGACAGACATTCAAAATGAGGATAGTTGATGAAGCACTTTTTTTTTTTAAATTCTAGACAAATATTGAAAAAAAAAATTGATAAAATATTATTGAATATTAAATTTTTTGTAGTTATAATATTATAAACGCGATTAACAATAATAATGTGAAATATTTTTACTATATTTTTTTCGAATTATGACTAGGGTCTTGTTTAAACGATGAGTGATATGATCTAAAAAGTTATTCACTATAGCTTATTGACCAGCCTTATTTAATTTACAGACTAAACTAAAGATATTCGATATATATTAATTTTTATGTCATGCTTTTAATATGGACGTCATTTTTTATTAACACTACCCTGGACATGGAGTCTTCAAATGCGACGTTCTTAACAAAATTGTTCCCAATCGCTTAAGTCTATTTTTATATCTAATTATAGGCCACTAATAATAAAATGACGTTAATATACAATCACCTTTATTATTTAAAACATATAAATTTAAAGAAAATAATAATTATGGCACTTTTAAGGCAATATTGTTTAAGGCTGTGTTTTTGGCAATTAAAAAAAAATTAACCTAGTAATATAACAATCAAGTATTTTTTCGTAAACTATAATATTAGAAAAATCAAAAAAACATAAAAGTTTCTTCTGGCAAACAAAACCAAAAATTTTAACAACTGAGTTTATAGGGTAAAATATTGGCAGTCGTTACATAATGGACGAGAACATCGTAGGCACACAGGCTTGCTGCACCTAATACCTAAGACCTAGGTAGTCATTCGATACTTCTTTGCGGGACTAATTCTAGATGCTCTTTTAGTTCATGTCTAACATTTGAATAATGATATTGAAGACTTTTAACGAAGTATGCCATGCTACACGTTCATTGATTTCATAAAAAATATTTTCATAACGATTTTATGTTTGTTTTAGATTTTCGGGTAAAAAATGGCAGAAAATCTAAAACAAACAAACTCTTTATGAAAATATTTTCTATGGCAACAATAGTGTAGCCTGACAGACGTGGTAAAAGTTTTCGATATTATTATTCACGTTCTAGGCATCAAACGATGCAACCTCCTCTTCGTTGGCTATCTTTCTACTTATGAGGCCCCAGTACACGATTTTCGTATTTGCTCTCGTTTTGTTAAATTTAACGTAAACTTATTAAATCATTTTGCAAAACCCATAGCTAAAAAGGCTTTTAATCAATTTTATTGTGATAGATCCATTTACTCTTGAAACATTTCCTTAAAAAAATATGAACAAATATATTGTTATAACATCAAAAAAATTATAAACCCGAAACACTATTTTAGTTTTCATGCAATAGAGTTATCTTTGGTACGCTTAATCTCGTATATTTTCAAATAAAGACCATATATTTTATTTACAAATTGATTGTTTAAAGTTTGAAAAAGTAGTGGTGCTTTCAGACATTAATATTTTTCGACAAATTGTTAATATCGTTTTAAAAGAGACAAAAATTAAACGCTCTGCTTCCTGTATTGCAGTATCCATAAAACCATTAAAACATATATTATTTTAATTAAATTTTACATACAATAAGAAAATTTCACTTTTTTCAAATTAGACATAATATAATAATATTTAATAAATTATACCTCATACTCAAGAATTCGAATTAATTAAATCGTACAGTCTGTTAAAATATCATTTTTCTATCAAATCAGACTTCGGTTGGACAATTTAGCTGCTCAGGTGCTGGGGGAAGTGTGCAGACTCCACGTCCATACTTAAAGATAAATTACACCTAATTAACTAACTGACCATCACGCCGTTTCCCCGCAGGGGTAGGCAGAGAGGATTGAACGCCACACTATTCTATCCTGGCACACCACTTTTGCTTCGGCCACATTCATACATCTTCTCATACAAGTTCTACGGTTGTTGCGGCTTTTAGCAGGGCCATCCTCATACACTTGTTGTATCTGATCATGCCAGGTCTTTCGCGGACGCCCTATATTTCTGTTGCCTTCAACACTCGCCTCATATATTTTCTTAACCATCCTTTCCTCGTTCATACGTTCCACATGATCAAACCATCTTAGCACTCCTTTCTTTATTCTATCTACCACACTGTAGCCAGCATTGTATTCACGTCTAATTTGTTCATTCGTTACTCTATTGACCAAAGATTTTCTACACAAGCGTCTTAGTGACCACATTTCTACCGCATTCAGTCTACTTTCATTCCTCTTTTGCCAATTCCAGGCTTCACTACCATACATTAGGGTTGGAACTAGAAGATAAATGATAGTAATTTAATATGACCAGGCTTACTATCAACAATCCCGTAAAATCCTATTTTATTATCTTCTCAAAAAACAGCCACTCACTTTATGTTTCAATATATTGGTTCAAGAAAATTCTACTGCCGCACAATATTTACAAAAATATATAGCGAAAACTTTGTTTGTACGAAGCGGCAAAAACTCGCGAATGTTTTGTTCTGGCGTCATAATTAATATTTTCATTAAAAATATGCTTGGTCCTAAAATATAAACGAAAAACGCGTATTCAAAATCTAGCGAGAGGTAAAATTGATTGTTTGTGTAGAATTTTAAAGTTTGTTTTGTTAATGGAAAATTTATTTGAATATATTAAGACTAGTTTTTGATAAATTATTAGGTATGACTTTTATTTCAGCTGTTTTATTTTCTTTCAAGCAGATATTTATCTCGCGTAAGGTAAAGCTAGTTGAAAATATAAATTAACAATATTTTTATATGTATGTTCTAAGAAAAAAAATCAGATAAATTATACAAGTCACACAGAGATGAAGCTATTTATACAATATACTATTTAGTCTATAGTACAGGAAGCCCGTCTCACTCCAGCATCCAGCATTGATGCACAATGGAGAAAGATAATGGCTCTGCATTTTTTTTAAATAAATAGAGATGCGAACATATAATATGTGTCATATCAATATTCTTACTATTTTCCAACTACGCTAAACGCTCGTGCTATGAAGATAGGACTAACTTGTTGGTCTGGAATGAGATTCGAACCTGCTACTTTTGGATCACGAGGCGAATGTCCTAACTACAAGACCAACAAGCTACTCTGAATATGCCAACGCTCGCTAAAGCCATTATTACACGGTATATTTAATTTTGCTCGTTCATACTTATACTTAAACTTTTTTCTTTTTTCTTTTATACATCATATTTATTTACTAATGCTTACTTTTTTAAAGTTAATAATTATTGCTGCATTACTTACTCTTTCGCTTCGCACCATGTCTTTCTTACTTTGTTGCCCTATTTATTTGAATAATTCTTGCTTTATACCTTATTTCTTGTTATATCTTACCCTTTATGTACCTACATGTGATAAATTCTATTCATATTAGGTCCTTACATATGAAATTGGCGTTTAGTATGGGAGGAACATAAAGCCGATTTTTTTTTTATTATAATATATTTATTTAATCAAAGTATGTACCATTGCTATCTATGCACTTTTGCCATCTCATAGGTAGTTCATCGATCCCTTTACTAAAAAAACCATTCGGACGGGAATCAAAAAAATCTTTGAAGGCGGTTTGGACTGCCCCATCGGAGTTGAATTTTTTCCTTTGCAAGAAGTTATCCACATTTCGAAAAAAATGGTAATCTATTGGGGCAAGGTCCGGAGAGTACGGTGGATGTCTTAGACATTCCAATTGAAGCTCCTCTAATTTGGTAGCCGTCAGTGTGTGGTCTAGCGTTATCATGAAGCAGCAGTGGCCAAGAGCGGTTAACCAGCCTAGGTTGTTTAGCAGCTAGCTTTTCCATCATGGTTTGCAGTTGCTGATAATAGACAACTGCCGTAATCGTCTGGCCAGATTTAAGAAAGCTGTAGTGAACGACACCAGCACTAGTCCACCAAACGCTCACAAGTAACTTTTTTGGAGTCAATTTTCGCTTGGGGCATAGTTTGGCTGGTTTTGGCAGGGTTCAGCCATTGCGATGAGCGCTTCCGATTATCGTACAGGATCCACTTTTCATCACAGGTAATGATTCGATTTAAAATCCCTTGTGCCGGTTGAGTAATGCAACGCAGCAGTCAACGCGCGTTTGTTGATTTGCTTCACTCAATTCGTGAGGTACCCACCTTTCAAGCTTTTTCACCTTACCAATTTGCTTCAAGTGGATTAAAACAGTTTTATCACTAACACCGCAGCCTGCAGCTAACTCGGATGTGATTTGCGATGGATCCGCTTCCACAATAGCCTTCAATTCTTCATTATCAACTTTGGTCTCCGGCCGTCCACGGGGCTTGTTCTGCAGGTCGAAATTTCCAGAACGAAAACGTTGGAACCAAAAACGCACTGTGTTTTCTTTTGCGGCACCGTCGCCATACACATCATTAATCCTTCGAGCCGTTTCTGCAGCACTGGTGCCACGGTGGAACTCGTACTCGTAAATAACGCGATATTTCAAGTTTTTCATTTTGTAAACTGAGTGACGCAAAGAAAAAAACAATTGAGGAAAAAACAAATAAATTATAATTTTCAAAACACAAATACATGAGTAAATAGCTGTATAAATTTGGATTTGGAATTCTTAACCAAAGAGAAGATATTTGAGATCAAATTTGCCAGTACGGCAAAACGCCAATTTCATATGTAATAATATATTTAAATCCTCTTATATTTCTGTAAATCGCATGTACCTACATATAATAATTCAATGTATATGTTCTTATATGGAATGTGTGGGACTGCGCAAACCTCCCCACATACTGGAACAAAGTTTTATTTATTTATACGGATGAACATGTATGGAAGTCTTTAAAATACATACAAATATTGTTAAAATAAACTGGTCTATAAAAAGAATTTATAAAATTGAAAATAATTATTTTCAGGCATATTCTAGTGTACATTTTAAATAATTCGGAAGAATATTGTGTATGTGTACATTGAAAATAATATTGCTTTATACTTCACTTTACAATTAAATAGGCGACATTACCAGCGGTGACATATACTATTCCACAGGACTTACAAATTTACGAACATAGATGACTATAGTTACTTTAAATATTTTAAATAAGATAGATTAAGCACACATCGAGGGTAGAATTACAACTTTTCGGTCATATATGACTATAGCATAGTTGCTTCAAATATTTTAAATAAGATAGATAAAGAACATATCGAGGGTAGAAAGTCAAAAGGGTGTTAGTGTTATTTTGATCTTTACAGAAGAGCTAAATAATATTTTGTCAATCTCATTTTGTCAATATTTCTTTTGTTATTATAAATCGATTTCCATGTGTGTTTTGGATTAACAAAAATGTAAATTGTTTAATAAACAAAAATTAAACAAAATTGATAACGTATTATTGTTATTAGGGTGGAATCGGTAAGGTTGCATTGTGTAAAGTAATCTCCTAAGCCAGCTAACACAGAAGAATAAAGATAATTTTTTTATTATTATTTTTTTTTTAGTTTATTTACATTTGTTAATACAAACTACTAATAACTGCCACATTAGGTAAAAACCTGTTCTGTGGCAGTTATTCTCATATGATATTTATGTAATATTAACAAATGACTAGAAAGACCCAAATATAAAAGAGAAGAAAATATACATACAAAATTAAGATAAGAATTTAAGTAGTTACAAAAATAAAAATTATATTAAAGTATACTTTAAATTATATAAATCAGTTTTTGCCAATTCAGAGGTCAAGGGCGGATCACTTCTTCAGCATACCTTCTACCTGATATTTTTATAAACTTAGTAATATAATGTTTAAAAGGTTTGTGTAGAGTTATTTCTTTAGTTTCATTAGGTAACTTGTTAAAAACAAGCGGGGCTCAAAACAAAATTCACGATATATATTTCACAACATGAATTATAAATTTAATTTCAACCTCACGCGGTATTATGAAAGCCGACACAGATTAAGGGAGGCAGATAAGTCGCAGTTTTCTGTGTTATTGTTTGAGGACCGCTGGATAACGGCCCCCGGCCTTGTCTGAAAACCGCCCGGATCGTAAACAGCCCGGGATATAACTGCCCCCCTGGGACCCGGCGAAAGTGATTTAGTAATCATTTCTGGATTGCTTTCTGAAATTATTTTCGTAATTAATAGAAAAATATGGCCACCTCTGCCTTAAATCGCTAGAGCTTGTGGTCCTGACCGTAAATTAAGTCGCGATATTTTTATATTAATATAGGTATACAGGGTTATTTGGAAAACCTTAAATTAGATTTAATAAATAGATTAACCTTGGATTAATAACCTCGCAGGAATATATTACTGCCTTGATTATAAGTGGAATATGTTCTATCTATTATGACCCAATATCAATAGTTTTGGAGATATGCGACATAAAAGTTTGCATTTTTTTTCAATATTTCTGACTTATTTTTTGTCAAACGTTGGACCATCATTACAGTAACTTATATCGAATATGAAAAATTCATTCCTTTTAATACAAGTAAAAAAAAAAAAAATCTTTGAATTCCAATTGGAAAAAATTCCCATTGGAAAATTTTCAAGGTTTTTATCATTTTATTTAACTTGAATTGAAACGAATGAATTTTTCGTAATCGATATAAGTTACTGTAATGATAGTTCAACGTTTTACAAAAAATAAGTCAAAAATATTGAAAAAAAATGCATACTTTGATGTCGCATACCTCCATAACTATTAATGTTAGGTCATAATAGCTTGAACATTTTCATCTCATAATCAAGGCAGGAGTATAGTCCTGCGAGGTTATTAATGTTTTAGAAATAACCCTGTATATAAAAGTATATTACTAAAACAAGAAGTAGTAAAATATTTTTATTTTTAATGAAAACATTTATTCATTGCGATATCGTAGTTTAAAAACGTAGTTATTTAAGTAAATCAGTTTATTCAATTAAAATTATATTAATAAAAAACCGATTAAATGCAAAAAAAAAAAATTATTATCTCCGGGATACAAATTCCGAATTTTTTCCTTATTGAGGTGCAAATATCAAATAAACCAAAGTAAACAGGAAATTTTGAAACATTTGAAACATATTTTGCATGTATTATTTTATTTTCAAATAGATATTTCTAATTTTCCCTATATGCATAAAGATCTCCACGTATCTATCTATTGAAAAAAAATAATGAGCTGAGGCAAACGAATTACGTGAATAGGTAATGAACATGAAAATTATTTTATAATTCACATTTATTATGTGATAAATTATAAAAGTGAATTATAAATAAATAAAAAAGTGAAAAAAAATCCGAATTGACACATTCAAGAGTAAAGAGTCAAAGGTAATGTTGAAGTTACAAACGAAATAATTTAAAATATTTTCACAAAGATATGAGGACTAGTTAATAATTTGCCGGACTAGTCAATAATTGCTATTAAAATTGCTGTTTAAAATTATGGATCGCAATAGATTAAATTTTGCAGTCATATTATTAAAATAATTAATTACATATTCATACTAACATATTAATATAACTATTCAAACCTCGTAAATGGTGAAAACTGCTCTGGTACGAAGATCATATATGACTGTAGAACTCTAAATTAATTAAAATATTACACATGGACAACTACTAGGACGCTACGCCATATTTTCATGGCATGAATGAATTAAGTAGTGAGTACATATTGTCAATGTAATACCCGATGATATATATAACTATATTTTACGCTAATTAATAAAATAATATTTTTTCAATTCATTGAGCAACATTGTAGTTTGACATTTTTAAAAATTATTGATTATAATATTTGTATAAATCTACTTATATCTGAGTTTTATTTCACCAACATGTTTCAGAAATTACCATTTCATCATCAGGGTGGTGTATAACTGTCAAAAAATTCGAATGAAATGTCTTTTGTTTTCTTTAGACCCACATTTTATACAAATAATAATATAGGGAAACTATTCATAAATGTAAAAGATAAAGATAATATAACTAACAATTCAGGTGTTTATAAATTGTCGTGTAAAGATTGCACAGCCTTTTATATTGGAAAAACCGGTCGAAATTTCAATGTAAGAGTTAAAGAACATTTAAGATGTCTGAATAATCATGGTTTTCTGAATTTGCAAATCATTTATTAGAAAATGATCACGGTTTTGATAAAAATGTAGGACTTCCTATTTAACACATAAATAATTTTAATCTGTAATTGAATAATTTAGAATCATTAGAAATTAGTTAAGCATGTAATTGTAAACAAAATATTATTAATAATCAATTGAATTTGACAACGTGCCCAGTTTTAAATTTTTTTCCAATAATTACGTGTAATCAAAAACTTAATAGTAATAATATTTTTTTTTTAATAATTTTTCAAATGATTTTTAAAAGCAGTGAACAAAAGACATTTCATTCGAATTTTTTGACAGTTATACATTATGTATAGTTATTATATAGTTATCCCTGATGATGGAATTTCTGAAACATGTTGGTGAAAAAAAACTCAGATAAAAGTAGATTTATACAAATATTATAATCAATATTTTTTTTAAAAAGGTATAGATCCGCCAAAGGCATTATTTTAGAAATCAAATATTTGAAGCGGATTGCGGCCCAGTTTGCAGCAGCCTTTCAAATATTTGAAGGAGTTGTGCCAGAGACATCTATGGTCCTTCCCATGACAACGTATAGCATCCCTCTAGCAAAGTCCCTTCAAATACGTGAATGAATATATTAGAACATATATACAACTCTCAATAATTTCATACTGTGCGGATGTTCTGACGGTGAATTGGTGAACGTTGCATTGTGTAAAGCGATCACTTTATACAAGTATTAAACCATGGACCATCCTAAGAAGACTTTCATACATGTATAACTTCGTGACGCTTCTATAATTTACTTTAATTAATATTTGTAATGTTTTAATTCCTTATGAAAGAGTTTAGGTTATTATTACGGTCGTTAGACATATTCAACTGCTAATGGTTACAATTCTAGACGTTTCGTCGAAGTCGTATTCAACGTCATCAGGACAACGACCTGTACCCGCGGAGGTATAGGGCGGACTGATTAACGTTTCCGTGTCCGGGAGCGTAAATTATATGCACTTTGTTGTGAAGTGTCCGCTTCCTCTACGGTAGAGGTCGCCATTGTGCATAATTTACCCTGGACACGAAAACATTAATCAGTCCGACCTATACCTCCGCGGGTGCAGGTCGTTCTCCCGAGGACGTTGAATACGACTTCAACGAAACGTCGAGAATGGTATCTCGGAAAAACATACGGTTCGTTTAAAATATCCGTAACCATTTACAGTTAAATTAGTTTTCATTCTATTTTTTCTTTCTCTCAAATATTTGGATAATTACAAACTTACATCCATTCAAGTATTATTTACTTACAATCTAGTTGGTAAACTAGTAGTGTTGCTATTAATTTAGGTAAATATGAGTAATGCATTAAGCAAGACGTGTATCAAGTCGGCCACCACTGCTCGCAGCACATCTTGAATATTCGTAACCGAATTGTTAATTTTAAGGCTTGAATTAATTAAACGTTATTATACACATGTGTGCTTTACAACCTAATCCAGAATAAGAATAATTATAAAACATTTTGGTTATACCAAAATTAGTTCAATTTATTAGTTGATTAAATAGTATTTGTTAGTTAAACCACAAATTTTTACTAACATAAGGTACGTCCCCCTATGATGAATAATAAACATATGAAAGGTATCAAAACATTTAGATTTAAAGAATTTAGGTTTGATGCAAATAAGTAGGTAAATAATAATTGTAATTTTAGTTAAAAAATAAAAGAACAAACTAAGGAAAAGATCACTGTTATTTCCAGATGGTTAAATACGTTGCATTGCGGATTGCCGAAGTAAATACTTTGCGTCACATCCTACATTGAAATCATAAAATTGGCGGTTAATGCTCATGAAATCAGGAAAAAATTTACCCATAAAAACCAAGTTTTTACTATACTCCCTTTCTTTGTAAAATATAACAATAATTAAAGACGAATTAAAACATATAACATAACACTAAAACTTACAGAAATTTAATATATTTCTAAAATGTCAGATGTTTTGAGATGTCAAGATTTCGATAAATTCAATTATCATCAATATCGTATCTTATGAATTTCCAGCGTCAAATGATTTAGTCAGAATCAGATTTGAGTAATGTAGAATTCTTCAAAACTAAGCAGAAATCTAAAAGAAATAAATTATTATTTGATTTTTTCCCAAAAAACCCAATTTTGCTGTTATCTGTGAACCAATTGTTTTGTAAATTTTCGAAATTCTTAGTGATGTACCTATTATACCGACGGAGTAATTCAAATTTAGAAAATATTCTGCGACGTTATCGGGCCGCCGCGCCGTTGCTAATCAAACTTTTCTATTCCAATTTGAAAAAACCAATAAAATTTCTAAAAATCCGAAATTATACTATAATTATTATTTTTTTAACGAAAATTTGATAGATCTTCTTGATCGTCGCCACGAGTCTGCTCGCTATGTTTCAGCTCGATTGGATCACGGGAAAAGGGTCAAAAATTGATCCAAAGTTTTTGTTGACGGCAAGCAAGCAGACGCCACGAGTTAATATAAAGGGAGTAAACATGTTGGTCATTTTGGAGAAGAAAGTGCTGCCCAAAATCTATATTTTATTTATATAAGGAAACACAGTAAATCGGTTAATAAATGATATGTTCAAACAGTTTTTTAATACGAACAATGAAATAAGTGAATCTTTTGCTTCTTTATGGCCCGAATTTAGATTACATACTTAGATGATTTAAAGGTTAAGATACGCCTTAAAAGTATTATTTTGTACTGAAAATTACGCTTCTAAGGAAGGCGTACCTTACTTAATCTTGAATTTGTCTAAGTATTAATCAATTAATTAATTAATAGAATTAAAAAAGGGTCCCTCAGATGGTTTGGGCATGTTGAGCGAATGAATAAGGAAAGAATGGTAAGAAAGATACATAATGCAAGTTTTGACGGCACCAGAAAGAGAGGGCGACCGCGGAAGACGTGGCATGACTATATCAACCAGATACTGGAAGATGGTCCCGTTAGAAGCCTCAACAACCGGCGAGCTTGCATGCGAAAATGTATGAATGTGGATGAGGCGATAGTTGTATGTCAGGACAGAAGAGTATGACGCTCTATCTTTTCTACCTACCCCCACGGGGAAACGGCGTGATGGTAAGGAAGTAAGTAAGTAAGTCTAAGTATTAACTCTGACTTTGGGCTTAATTGTCATATCGGTTTCCTCGACGCTGATGATGAGCCGAGAGAAACCATCTCTATCTTTGGTGACTCGTAGCAGCCCATTGGCTCTTCTTATCCTGGTCCATTCTCGGATATCTCTTAGCCAGGACGGCTGTTGTCTTTCGATTCCTCTGCGACCTTAAATCTTCGCTGAAGTAGGGTATATTTTTCCCCTTTCATTATGTTACCAAAATACAATGTATTACGGATCCTGATTATTCATCATCATCTTCATCCCCTTGGCCCAAAGACTCGTCAAGGTGTTTCCATGTTCCCCTGTCTTGCGCCGCTTCTGCACGATTCAACGAGTCTAGACCCATTATGTTTTCATATACATTTTTGTTGCTTCTCCCAGCTTAATCTGGGGCAACCCACCGACCGTCTTCCTTCCGGGGTTACCAAGGGAATTCTTCTTGGTATTCCTCTGGCATTCTTAACACATGTCCAAGCCAGCTCAATTGTGATGTGTAAGAGTAGAGGCTTCATGCAGTGTGTGTGCCTTATGTCAGCACTTTTCACTCTGTCCATCAGAGTGACTCCTGCTACCCCCCTTAGAAAACTCATCTCCTGCCTGGATCATTGCTCTCACTCTCTTCGTCAGGATCCAAATTTAATGGCCATATATTAGGATGGGTCTGTACATAGATTTGATTATTGTAAACAATTATCTTTGGATATTAGCTCTATATAAGACTTCAGTGTTAGTTGTCATGTCGGTCCAGGATATAATTGTGCAGATATCAGTCAAAAGGATAATAAATTATGATTTTTTATAAAACAGATATAGTAGAAATAACCAATGGCATGCAGCGTATACTAGCAGAAAGATATTTTTTCTTTCAATACTGGGAAACAAATATTAATTTAATATTTTAGACCCTGTGAACAACTTCCTATTAATGTGGTCTTGTGGTTAGTACTCTCGCCTTGTGATCCAAAGGTCGCGGGTTCGAATCTCACTCCAGATAAGCAAGTTAGTCCTATTTTCATAGCACAAGCGTTTAGCTTAGTTTGAAAATAGTAAGAATATTGATGTGACACGTATTCCGTGTTCGCATCTCTATTTATAAAAAAAAATGTTGATACTATTTTGTTTGTTTGCGAGCATAGAATTTGTTTCTTGATTCTATAAGAATGTCGGACTAAACAGAATACTTTCTCACCGAAGCCGTATTATTTCTGGGTATACTGTGGTATTATATTCAGTCCATCTTTATGTCTGCAAGGTAAGTTCGAATCTCTATTTATGTTTTTTAAAAAAGAAAAAAAACAGCGTGTAAATAGTCAACCGCTTTATTGAAATTAATATTTAATTAATATCTCTCAATGTGATATCATGCAAAAATGAAAATTACGTTTCCTCTCTCTGAAAACATACACGAGTAAACCAAAATACGCCAACAAATGATCACTAACCTGCGATAAGACTGTTCTCTTCAGCTTCGAAGACAGTCGAAATCGTCAGCCACGAAGATCTTCGTGCCGCTCTTTTAAGCAGATATCTTGAGAAATTTCAAAAGTTCCTTTCCGTCACAAAATATCACGAGAAGGAATATAATTAGTGAAATCCCGTAAAATGTGATCACAACATTTACTAATCAATTATAATATACGTTCATTCGATGCAAAAAAATGCACATTCCAGAAGAAAAAAGCGAGAGCAATTGTTTTCTATCAGAAAAAAACAGTGCACCGGCGCAGACTGACATCGATGACGTCTAGCGTCGGATTTATTAGCTCCACACAAGCAGCGTCATTGTCACACACAATATGGAAAAATCAAACATGCATCCGAGAGAGGTTATTATATTTTTAATAGTTACTTAATTAATTATCATTTTGAGAGATATATACATTTAACTATACGTATCTAACTCATATATGTACCTTTTAATAAGTGTCATTAAAATAAAAAAAATCACTTTAACTAAATAATAAAACATTACAAAATATAATAAAAACAAGGAAAAAAAATGGTATAAGAGGGCATCAAAAACTATACATATGTATTTAAAAACTATATATGCACTACAGAGGAACAATTATACACAATAAATTTAACACCATCGGCTCTCAAACACAAATTCAGTTTCTTATTGAGGAGTCCTATATTAACTGCTCGATGAATATTTTTTCTTCTTCTGTATGAAGGCTTGAACTTTGTGGTGACATTATTATTAAAATAAAACACAAATTACTTTGTTTTCACCACTATATTAGTGGTGAAAACAAAGTAATTTGTGTTTTATTTTAGTCCTATATTGTTTAAGTTCCACATATTCAGTAAGCCATTGTGGAACGCAACGGCCGTGTGGAGGAGTCCACGTCATTTTCTATCTATTCTCGGTGTATCCACTCTTGTATGTCTCTCCTTGTGTGGTGTGGGTGTGCGTTGCTGTTCTGATACAAGGTGATGTTGGTTTTTAGTAATTTGTTCTTTGTTTCTGAAAGCATCTTTATCTTTTCAATATGTACTTATATGCTTATCAATTCTTCCGGGTTTGGCATGTTGATGACTATGTGCAGGTCTTTTAATTTTTTGTAATTTCGAGTTTGCGTTATTTTCAGCAATTATACCCTGAAGGATTTAAATTTAAATTTAATTAAATTACTTATTATCAATTTATCGTAAAAGTGTACTATGTAATTATTAATTATGTCATATTCAAAATGTTAATTGTAATTTTCAAAAAGTTCACAAAATGTTCTTACTTTATTTATTATTTTTGTGTGTGTAGAAATGTTGCTATTAAAATATGTATTATTATTATATTATATTACTCACCATTACACAGGCATTTTATTGTATATTCTTTTCTGTCAGATGTTTTTTCAGATGATTTTCTTAATTTTAAATGTTTATTAATTGAATAATTTCTTGCTAAGATTAAATATTCATTTTCAATTTACAGTTTTAAAAGTTGTTTTTCAATTGTTCGGGGGACTTCTTTTGTGCTTTATTTTTTCTACATGTAATTTTGTTTTTCTGACATTTAATTTATAAATGTTCTGCAATATAATAATTATTAGGATCCACTGTCTGATTTTGCTTGTACTACAAACTTTAGAATCCTTAAACTTTTGTGTAGGTACCTACTGTATTTTTCTATGAACTGTTTACTTTTGCGCTGTACTAATGTTTTTTATATTTTGTAAACCAACATTTTAATTCTTTTTACTTTACATTTGTAATGTTTATTTTAAAAAACTTTATTGCCATGTATTTTATCAAAATAAAATTTATTTATATATTATATTAAAAAACTATTATGTTGCCTTACCAGATATTTTGTCCGCGCAAACGTACGAATTTATCTCCATGCCATAATTGGTAAGATAATTCTCTCGGTGGGTCTTGGCCTCCTCAATAATCTTCCTCCACTCATCTCGGTCTAGTGCGAGCTCTCTCCAGTTCCGAATCTCCGAGGCAGAGATGTCTCGCTTTCTATATTCATTCTATTTGGTCAAGTTTAAAATTTAATTTCTCCTTTATCCGTTTCGCACACGTTTCTTTTTACGTCTTTCAATTTTCTTTAGGGTCTTTTTTCCTCTTTTGCCGCGATAAATTTCTCGCAGGTATTTATTTTTAATTTCGTCGCGTAATGAAAAAGTCGAGCACGTCGCGGAATCTGCGCCGCGCGGCTCCGTGCGCGGGTGACTTTGATAAAATGAAAAGCCGAAACAAAAATACAGACTGCCGCCGGTTAAGCACGTGATGGCTAAACACGAATCGGCGGAACTAATAAATATACGAGAGTTTAATTAAACGCCGCGGGCTGTTTTATCGAACGTTTCGTGAAATTAATTCATCGACTGGCGAATGGATTGATTGCTCTGTGAGTTTACGCGCGACGTGTACTTTACAAGTGTGCGCACGCCGACAGAGATGTGCAAAACAGTTTATTCAAAGTATTTAAATTCAGTATACAAGTACGTGTTTACTTTAAAAAATATTTTAAAAATATTACAGTATCATGCGAGATGCAGAAAAAAACTAACCCATAAAAACCAAGTTTTTACAATGCTCCCATTCTCATTTTCGAGTTTAGTGTCTATCAGATGCTTCGGAGTATTTTCATACAACTTACTGAGTTGTATGAAAAAACCATTAAAAATTTGAAAAATTCAAATTATACTGTAATTATTTTTTTTTTTTAACGAAAATTTGATAGATCTTCTTGATCGTCGCCACGAGTCTGCTTGCAAAGTTTCAGCTCGATTGGATCACGGGAAAAGGGTTAAAAATCGATCCAAAGTTTTTTCGTCAGACAAGCAAGCAATCAGACGCCACGAGTTAATAGAAAGGGAGTAAAAAAAAAGTAACCCATAAAAACCAAGTTTTTATTGTACTCCCTTTCTTTGTAAAATATAACAATAATTAAAGAAGAATTAAAACATATAACATAACTTAACTTACAGTAATTTAATATATTTCTAAAATGTCAGATGTTTTGAACTTAAATTCTAAAAACATTTGTCAGTCAATTTAGATTTTCGACATTCGTAGTGAAGTATCTATTATGTATACCGACGGAGTAATTCAAATTTAGAAAATATTCCGCGACGTTATCGGGCCGTCTTTGCTATGCAAACTTTTCTAATGATTCCAATTTTAAAAAACCAATAAAATTTCTAAAAATCCGAAATTATACTATAATTATTAATTTTTTTTAACGAAAATTTGATAGATCTTCTTGATCGTCGCCACGAGTCTACTTGCCAAGTTTCAGGTCGATTGGATCACGGGAAAAGGGACAAAAATCGATCCAAAGTTTTTTTTGATGGCAAGCCGGCAAGCAAGCAAGCAGACGCCACAAGTTAATATAAAGGGAGTAAAAATGAAAATAAATGCAAACGATAGTCTAATATTTCTTAACAAAACAGCGTCTTTCATACGGATCTACATTGCTTTTGTTAGCTAAGTAAGTAAGTTAAGTAAAAGTATAAGAAAAAAATTGGAATGCAAAGAAGAAAAAGAAAGAACATAATTTTGTAAAAAGGTAAATAAAAGTATAATTAATAAAAATAAACTTAGTTTTCACCACTTCTCAAATAAAATAATTACTATATACTACAGTTGTATCCTGGTTAACAAGTTTGATATTTAAGGAATTGTTTTTTGGTAGTATATCGTTCAAGAAATTTAATCCATTGCCAATATCTTTTAAATATTGTAATTTTTCCAGATCTATTGTAATGTTGGTATTATCACTAACTATAGAAGAGAGTAGGTCTCAATATTGGCAACACTTACGACGAGTGCGTTCATAAAAAAGTAGTTTTCGATCATAGTAAAAAAAACACGTATAAAATAAAAAATTAAAGATATGTATTTTGCATTTTTCAAATACAAAATATGTTTATTAAAGTATTTTAAATAAAATAGAAAACACATTTCGGAAAAAGATATTTCAAAAAGGTAGAAAATAAAAATACGTATTTTATATTTTGTATTTGTATTTCAAATACATGTATTTAAAATATATCATTTACATCCCTGCACGCCAATAGGGAGGAAATGTTAATCCACGTATACAATGAAGCTCGCATGAACATTTTCAATAAACAACATTTAAAATGAAAACAATGCAATAAAAGAAATCATTACAAAAACTGTAATCAATAGGTATATATAAATTTAAATTGTATCTAATAACGTTTATATTGTCACGGGACATGGCTTTGGGAGGCAAATGAAAATACTGGAAATTAATTTAATTTAATTTATTACTAAAGAAAGTCACTGGAACGAGCTTAATGTCTCCTGAATATTTTGCATACTTATTATTGAACTGTTCCGTAATTCGCGCTGGTTAACGTTCTACCACTTAGATCACTTCTGGTGAATTCCGTTCAATGTTCACTCGTAGAACCGGTATCTCTTTATTCACTTTCGCCGGTATTGCTACTGGTCGCACTGGGCTCGCTCTGTTGGTAGTATCGCGTGTTGTAATATCAACGTCACGAATCACTGGTCACACTGGTTTTATACCGGAGATGTCGCCTTGTTATCGTCACGAACTGAATTCACTGACCTCGGGTTGCGTGTCGCCTTTTATAGATGAATTCCTTTAGTCAGATTTGTTCTAGAGACTGTTCTCTCCTTTGCGTGAGGTTGTTCTATTGATGTCAGTCTTCAGTAGGATCGCCAACTCGTTATAATACTATATATGCCAAGTATAAAATCAAAGGCAGCAATATGCAAAAATACTTGAATGTAGTCATCGAGGATTACTATTTTAATCTACTATTATACTACTACTATTATAGTATTACTAATAACTAACTATAACAATTAACATTGATTAATAATAAATTCGAGATTTTATAGGAAACTCAACCGATAAATTTATGAGAAACATCATTTTGGTAAAATCAGAGACGGGATTCAAAGCATTTCTTTAATTTTTTTGCTTATATTTTATTTTATTATTTTATTTACTTATTTATTAACGCCCTAGAGGGCTTTTACAATCAGATAGATAAAGTGTTCATTAAAAGAATATATAGTTAAAAGAGAAAAATAATAACATGTAAAAATGACAAAATAAAAAATGAAAAAAAGGAAAGAAAATACTTAAAATACGGTCTAAATATTGTCTATACTTCGATTTTTGAATTAAATTTGTTAGTATACAATTGTATCCCGACAAAGGAGCCATGGGCTCTGAAACATGTTGACATTTTTTAATACAAAAGTGGTGAAAACTAAATTCATTTTTATTAATAATACTAATAAAGTCACCACAAAATTATTTTGCTGTTTTTGAAGAATAAGCTATTAAAATTAAATGGCAGTTCCTCTCAATATTTTTAATATTTAACTATTACATTATAACTTTAATATTTAACTATTATATTATAATTATATATATTATAACTTTCAAGTTGTTGCATGTCAAATATTTAGATTGATAATGATTTTCACATAATATATATAATCCTCGAGAACTTATATAAGTCCATTGACCTCTTGCACCATCAATAACAAAAACTTTTTTTTTGCCAATGTACCTACTCATTTTTGTTTTGGTATTTCGATAGCCAAAGTTTCCAACGGTTGTTCTGCAAACTTTATTTTAGTTCGTAGAGAAAATTTTGTTTAAAACAAAGCAAACCTTTGGAAGGGTTTGATTAATGGCGGGATTGACACATCCTTATCTTCAGGACCTTAAACTATCGTTGCACCGTAAAAATCCGTCTTATTCAAAGAATGTTGAAGTGTCACCTTGTTCTATTTGATAATAGCTTTACCGTAAATTAAAATTTGATAATAGTTATAACGTTATGTATTATTTATTTGAATTATTATCTTCTATTTAATAGAAGCCTTATGAGTATTATTAACTCAAGTATTAGTTTACCTCGATAATTTTTGGATAATTTAACTTTCAGTTTAATTCACTGAGACACTGTCTCTAGAATTAATACTATATCTGACCTCATGAAATAATTTTTAATTATCTTGCAGTAAATTAATTATTTAAATTTTAGTTACGAAACTTAAAGAAGCAACATTTAAATTTGTTGGCCAATAAATTTACAACACACAAGTTTAGTGTCTAGATTATCAAATAAATACACTGTCGCATAATATATAAATTACCTTATACTACACAACAAATTAAGATTGTGGAATCTATACCCACTAGGGATGGGCGTTGAATGGACGGACTAGTTGAAATCAACCGTTGACGTTGCATCGACGCGTCGACCGTTTACGTTTATCGCATGGACTAGTTGAATTCGTAGACGGTGGACAGCGGACGCCGTGGTCGGTGGACGATTCGAGATTAACGCAATGCAAAGCAACGAGCGAGAGCAAGACAAAACGTCTCCGTTTATTTCTCTCGCTGTCGACTTGTAGATGCTTGTAGATGCCATAGACGTCATAGACGGCTCGACGGGTAATTTCATTTCAACTCTAAAGTACATCACCATAGAGTGCAGATCTGTGTACACGAACTATGACTAGAGATTTGAAATTTGAATACATGCGTAGCGCGAGATAGGCTTAATAAGCTATTATCTATTATTTTGTACTTGATTTTTTGTGATGTCACGTGCGACGATTCGGTGAATTCCCAATTTTACGCCGTATAAAATAAAACAATTCTGTTTAATTATTTTATTTTTTATTGAACTATTATTAATTAATAGGCCGGCTAGATATTTTTCTAAAATCAATATTTTATTCGATCGATCTCGACTCTTATATATTTACCTGAAAAGGGATGCTAAAATTTAATTATTGTGTTATTTCCTTACTTTTCAACTTTAGCATATAAATGATAAACAAACTTGTAGGGAATAAAAATTTCTATACCTAACTATGGTCCTTATTCAGGAGTCCATCATTAATTATTGTATATGTAATATAATCTTGAATTTAGGTTTAATTAATTTTTATTATAAATTCCCTATTTTCAACTT
>JADDOH010016746.1:0-42346 GCA_016648135.1 Agrypnia vestita
TCACTGAACTGAATATCTTCCTACTGAAGCCGTATTATCGGAAGACCAAAACTGCGGTGATTAGATAGTGTTGTTGCGGACTGCCGGGCCCTGGGGCAGCAAAACTGGAAAATGGCAGCCAGCGACAGAGCAGCATGGAGGACTTTCTTGGAGGCAGCTAGGACCCAACACGGGTTGTAACGCTGATGATGGATGGATGGAAGGATGGAAGCCGTATTATATTTGCGCTATCCTTGTTGTTGACCGATTATTACTTCTTCTTCTTCTGCTACGTCCTGTTGTTTCTCGGCTCCTGGTCCTGGGATATATATAGTTGTCCCTCCATAGTTTTTTTTTCAATTGATTCAA
The DNA here is from genome assembly GCA_016648135.1 of Agrypnia vestita. NCBI lineage: Eukaryota > Metazoa > Arthropoda > Insecta > Trichoptera > Phryganeidae > Agrypnia > Agrypnia vestita. Next base: position 349 of record JADDOH010016746.1, read on the forward strand.
CATTAAAGAGTTAAGTGTTAGTACGGTCGTTAGACATATTTACACTGTATTTCGGGCATTTTTATACGCACCGTATGTATTACCGAGAAGCGAATCTCGACGTTTCGTTGGATACTTATCCAACGTCATCAGGAGGACGACCTTTACCCGCGGAGGTGGAGGTCGGACTGATTAGGTGCTGCTTTCTAGGGCGGAAATTGTATGCACTTTGTTGTGGAGTGTTCTCTTCTTCTACAATAGAGGTCGCCAGTGTGCAATATGTAATAGTTACGTCGGCGAATTTTACTGCGACTTCTCTCAAGGGTTGAATCGTGTTGTCAAAAAAAAAATGATTCAACGTTATTATTAAATTGATAAATTCAATCTGTTTACCTTGACGCTTTCTGCATAACTACGTTTAATTATTGTAGCGATAGTCATATTAGAAGACACGCATTTGATTTCCATTTATTTCGAAGAAATTCTAGTTTATTACGGCTTATTTCAACTTACGCCGCTGGTTAAATTTAGGGGGAACAATGCATGGGATGCCGTGACTTGAAGGATGTCAGCCCTATCAATGTTCAGTAATTTCATTGTGGGTTTTCTAAATAAAAATATTACAATAGTCGAGCCGCAAATTGCTTGGAAGACATTCGTCATTTCGCCGCTCCGAAACGCTCTGATTAATTTGGAGACGCTCTACGATTCGTTCACCTCGGAGTCCGTTTTCGGCGAAGATTGTCGCAGCATACTTTTGCTCGAACCCCGGGCACGCGATGTGTTCTTAGCCCCATAATATGCACACAGGGATATTTGTAAAACATTAATAACCTCGCTGGACTATATTCCTACCTTGATTATGAGTCGAAAATGTTCAAGCTATTATGACCTAATATCAGTAGTTAAGGAGACATGCGACATCAAAGTTTGCATTTTTTTTTTCAATATTTCTGACTTATTTTTTGTAAAACGTTGGACTGTCATTACAGTAACTTATATCGAATATGAAAAATTCATTCCCTTTAATACAAGTCAAATAAAAAAATAAAAACCTTCAAATTCCAATTGGAAAACATTCCAGTTGGAATTTTTCAGGGTTTTTATCATTTTATTTAACTTGTATTGAAACGAATGAATTTTTCGTAATCGATATGAGTTACTGTAATGATAGTCCAACGTTTTACAAAAAATAAGTCATAAATATTGAAAAAAAAATGCAAACTTTGATGTCGTATATCTCCATAACTATTGATATTAGGTCATAATAGCTTGAACATTTTCGATTCATAATCAAGGCAGAAATATAGTCCTGCGAGGTTATTAATGTTTTACAAATAACCCTGTATATGTTTTGTCTTCAGGACTAGTGTTGCGGTTCAATGAAATAAGGAAACAATTTTTTTTTGTTTTGGATTGGTTGTGTTCCCACACAACCAATCCAAAACGGAGAATGCTTCTGTGTTCAGTGTGTGGCATACGGGAGGCAGCACGGGCGCGTCTCTTGTATCTTGCGCCTGATTGGCCGAGGCGGTTGCCGCTGATGGCTGGAATCCGCGGTGGCTCCCAATCACCAAAGTTGTGACAAGAATAAATTTCATAATGCAGACTTACCTTAAAATCATGCCGTTTCCCCGTAGGGGCAGGCAGACACGATAGAACGCCACTCTTCTATACTAGCGCAAAACTCTTGCCTCCTTCACTTTCGTACTTCTTTTTGTGAATTCTCGTACCAGGTTTTCCGCGGACGCCCTCTATTCCTGTTCGCAACATGTTTTTTTTTTCAATCATCGAAATCAACATCCGTTAAAAGATTGTATGTATATGTCTTTATATCAGCGACTTGCAGTGAATACATTGAAGCATGACATTTACGTTTGTTTTGAAAAATTAAATGAAATATTTATCTCGAATTATATATCAATTATTATCATATTATTCGGATTTTAACATATCATAAATAATATTCTGTCACATCAAATTTAATTTCGATTTTCTTTTTCAAAATACAAGTATATATTTATGTAATAGTTATTCCTCATTGTACTCATTGTACACGCCTTTATACAGGATGTACCAGAGCTAGCAGCAGAAATTTAGCAGGTAGATAGATTCCTGACTATGTTATGAGAGCAATATCAAAGTTTGTATTTTTTTTCAATATTTCTTACTTAGTTTTTGCAAAAAGTTGATCTATCATTACAGTATCTTATGTCGATTATGAAAAATTCATTCGCTTTAATACAAGTCGAATAAAATGATAAAAATTTTGCAAAAATTTTAAAAAGTCATTTTTTTACAAGGTTTTTATTATTTTATTTAAGTTGTATTGAAGAAAATGAATTTTTCATATTCGATATAAGTTACTGTAATGATAGTTCAACTTTTTGCAAAAAATAAGTCAGAAATATTGAAAAAAGAAGGCAAACTTTGATATTGCATATCTCCATTACTATTGGTATTAGGTCATGGTTGCGTGAACATGACTTGTTAAAATTTTTGCAAAATTTTTATCATTTTATTCGACTTGTATTAAAGCGAATGAATTTTTCATAATCGACATAAGATACTGTAATGATAGATCAACTTTTTGCAAAAACTAAGTAAGAAATATTGAAAAAAAATACAAACTTTGATATTGCTCTCATAACATAGTCAGGAATCTACCGGCCAAGTTTCTAACTGCTAGCTCTGGTACACCCTATATAAATATACTCAAAATTAGTGACCATGTATTTTAAATCAAACTGTTATAAACGTATAAATTTTTATAATTAACAAGAATATACTTTGTTTACACCATTAATTTGAAAATACCAACATGTTTCGGACCAACGGCCAATTGAAATTAATTAAATTGACCCCGAGAAACACTTTGGTATTTTCAGAAAATTAGTGGTGTAAACAAAACACATTTACTCCCTTTATATTAACTCGTGGCGTCTGCTTGCTTGCCGGGTGAAAAAACTTTGGATCAATTTTTAACCCTTTTCCCGTGATCCAATCGAGCTGAAACTTGGCAAGCAGACTCGTGGCAACGATCAAGAAGATCTGTCAAATTTTCGTTAAAAAAATTAATAATTATTGTATAATTTCGTATTTTTAGAAATTTTATTGTTTTTTTCAAATTGGAATCATTAGAAAAGTTTGATTACGGCGGCCCGATAACGTCGCGGAATATTTTCTAAATTTGAATTACTCCGTCGGTATTCATAATAGGTACTTCACTACGAATGTCGAAAATCTAAATTGACTGACAAATGTTTTTAGAATTTAATCTTCAAAGCATGAAGTGTCTTATCAAAGCTCAAAACATCTGACATTTTAGAAATATATTAAATTACTGTAAGTTTAGCGTTATGTTATATGTTTTAATTCGTCTTTAATTGTTGTTATATTTTACAATGAAAGGGAGTATAATAAAAACTTGGTTTTTATGGGTTACTTTTTTCATACGTATTTTTTATTTCTAACTCTGACAGATTCATATATATTAAGATGTTAATTATTTGATTGCCATCTTTTTAAGTGGTGCATATCACTATTCCTCATTTTCACAATAAGCTTTTACACGTATTTTTATCACACCCGTGGGAAGCGTTTCGCTTCGCGGGATTATTCGTTATAGAATTCACGATATTGCTGTGAGCTTCGGGCAAAATTTTCCATTAGACCCATTTTTAACGTGCTCACACCGCGTTAAAACCCGAAACAAAGTTTTATCATTTTTCCTAAAAAAACTTCATCAAAAATGTAATATACAGGGTGTTTCAAACCTAGTCCGCAATATTTATTTTTATTTTATTTATTTATTTATTTATTGTTTATTTACATTTACATTATTTTATACAATATACCAATAACTGCCACACTGGGTAAAAACCTGTTCTGTGGCAGTTATTCTCATATGGTATGTATGTAGTAGTAAAAAATGACAATTAAAGAATCTAAATCTTAAAGAAAATAAAAATACATACAAAATCAAGATAAGAATTTAAAGTAAAGCATAGGAAAACCTAAATCTAAGAGAAAAGAAAAGAAAAGAAAATACACATACAAAATTAAGATAAGAATTTAAGTACTTACAAAAATAAATATTATATTATAGTATACTTTAAATTATATAAACAGTTTTTGCCAATTCAGAGGTCAAGGGCGGATCACTTCTTCAGCATACCTTCTACCTGATATTTTTATAAACTTATTAATATGATGTTTAAAAGGTTTGTGTAGTTATTTCTTTAGTTTCATTAGGTAACTTGTTGAAAACAAGCGGGGCAGTGAAATTAAATTGTCTTTGCACAAAAGACGTTTTCCTTTTAGGTACCTCGAAATTAATTGTATTTGCCAACCTTGTAACCCGTGTTTCTTGTGTACGATTAAAATTTACCTTGTCCTTGTGGAGTTTTATAAGTATAAGTATATTTCAGGGGTTATATTTTTTAACAATACCAATCGAAAATGTTGAAACATATTGTGTATAATATCGATAGTTATTGGGGTAAGCGACCTCAAAGTTTGCTTTTTTTTTAAATGTCTAACTTGTCTTTCGTGAAACGTTTGACAATTTTCAATGTGACTTGCATCGAATTTTTTTAATTTTTGGTGAGTTAGTTGTGTGGGGAGAAGAATTCCCACCCGTCCAGAAGTACGATGTGACAGTCAATACAGGGCGCAAATGATACTCACTTTTGGAAGTTGCCATTTATCGGAACAATTTTACAGGTCGTGATCGCAAACAGGAATATCACTTGATTTTTACAGCGATCGTCGATCTTTTCCTGATTGGCTGAAATGGATTAGGTATATACGACTAGATTCAGCGACGGCTCCCGGCCACCATAAATAAATTCATTTGACTTTATACAAGTCAAATTAAATAATTAAAACCTTAGGCTGCAGTAAGCCCATACACTATTAATCGGATTTGAGATTATAAAATAAGCAATTATCGACATTCGCTGAATTAACATGTTCTATGTTTAAAATGTTTTAAATGAAAAATGGCATGTACATGAGCAATATTTGTCAAAGACACGAACCATTCAAAATAATAATTATCGCCGCTAGGGCTGTGAGATTCTAAATTTTTATGGTCGCTTGTACCGTCGCTTCCAAACTGTTCCGCTTACAAACTGTTTCACGAGTGTTGTAGGGCGTCCCAAAATGTTACGGAATATTCGAGAGATTTCGATTGCATTTCTGTCCTCGAGAGGCTCCGACAGTGCGCAAACACCTCGTTACAATATGATGGCTCCTTGATAGTATATCTCCTTATTTTTGCATCGGGCGCGCGAGGTGTGGTGGCTGCCGATTATCATTCCGCTCCGTCGCTCCGAAGATGAAGCGGGTCGGGGCAGCCGAAGCGTGTCCCGGCCGCAGACCCAGCGAACCGAATAGACATCTCACCGATTATTACCCCCACTTGGATGTACGCACGGGCTAATGGCTTGGCGACACTTTTGACATGAATATATTTAGCATAAATAAAATAAAAATGTTCAAGACACACCTACACACGAAGGCGTCCCTGTTAAAGTGGTCTGCATGCAAAAGCAAAATTTTACAAGATAGAGAAAAAACACTTGGGCTGGACATTCACTGCAAATGCATATATCGGCGTTTTTTTTTTTACGAAAATCAGGTTTTTATAACAGATTGTTAGTTAACTTTGTAAAAACCACTACCTAATTTTAGGTCTACAGGTTTCGAGACGTACCCGTCTCTTCGTCAGGACCAACACTACACCATAACATTCACAACACTACACACCTCAACCATAATATTGTTACACTTCCACCAATAATTGATCACATGCGTGTCAGTCTTGTCAGGGACAAACATGCACTGATTAGCCTAATGAACCATCAGCGATCTACCGAAAGAGAGTGAGAGGGGGCGGGGTCTACCTCTAAAGTGGGTGTTACCCCATCTTTTGTGAACATTATATTAAGCAAAGGGCTGTATGGAAAATTAATTTGGTTGTTAATTAGGGGTGCTGTAATATTCACCGCCTCCCTAATGTAAAAAATTTCTAAATTATCCATTTTAAACCTTTATTATTAGTATTTAATATTTTCACCCCTATTTTTGCGTCAAATTTATGATCATTTTGCGGGTTTTTATGTTCATGTTGATTTATATAGCGCCGTTTTTAAGAGACGCTTCAAGGGCGCTTTACAGTAGCGAAGGGAAAAACTTCATTTCAAAATGAAGACTACAACACACACACGTTCACCAGTTTGAAGACTACAAAGTGTACACTACAATTGTAGTAAAAACTACTTGAAGTGAAGTAATTGTAGTACTACGAAATGAAGTGAAGTAAATGAAGTGAAGTAAGTGAAGTGAAGTAATTGAAGTGAAGTAATTGAAGTGAAGTAAATGAAGTGAAGTAATTGTAATAATAATGAAGTGAAGTAATGAAATGAAGTATTTTTTTCCCAAATAAAAATTTGGTGAGCTAAAAAAGGTCAACGACAAAAATATTTAAATAAATGACGATATTTTCTCCAAAGTAACATTTGGCGACCTACAAAAAAAAAAAAAGGTCGCCAGCCAGATTTCTTCGATCGATTCCAAAAAATTTTTCAAACCATGGGGGGGGGGTGTTACAAATTCCAGAAATTTCTTCATATATCTACATCAACTTTCCAAAAATTTCACGTAAAAAATACACTATTTAAAACGTGTTTCTCATACTTTCGATAACTTTGAAGTGTATGTACTTTGTAGTGTTCGCTTTGAAATGAAGTGTACTATTTTTGAAGTTTATACTTTCAATAACTTTAGTGTTTGTAGTGTGCACTACACTTCAAAATGTGCGAAGTGTGCACTTCAATGTAGTGTAGTACTACATTGTAGTAGTGAGTATAGAGCGGACCCATCACTACTTTACAGGCGTGACACCCCGAAAAAATTAGTTTTTAGGGTCTTCTTTAAGAGTTCCTGGTTCTCCATAGATCGCGATACTGGAGGCAGCTGATTCCTCATAGCTGGGCCCACATATTGAAAGCACGTTCCGCAAACTTTATTATTCATATTTATATCAGAATGTATATTCTAGACAAAAAAAATTGTGACAATTATTTAGGTAGAATCTTTTGTTCTTATTGTACTTATTCTTATAAATAACTGAACATTATTTACAATAATCAAAAAAATATACGCGTTAATCGACAGGCCGCGGCCAAAAAAATCGTTTTTAGTGTCCTAGGCGGAACAAACCTTTAATGAATATTTATATGTACGTATAATATGTTTTGTATATAAGTAGAATAAAATGCTGTGTATAAATTATTGTATTAATCATAAACTTCCACTCATAAACGAAAAAACGCTAATATCATTGAAAGATTTGGCAGATACTTAGTGGTGCAACATTATAATTTCAAATATGTTTTATTATACTTTGTAATACACACACAACTATGGATAATGAATAGTTTGGAAACCGTTGAAATCCTAAAAAATTTAAATTCTGGAAACACATTAATAAATAATATCACATTTCAGTCCAGTTCACCACTCCTAGAGCTGTTCGGCGAAAAAAATACCCTTCCCTGCCGCGCGCCCCCCTGACCCCCCTGACCTACCCAATTAGATTGATAAATTTTGTATTTAGGTTAGTTATTATCTATACCTGATGATGAGAGGGACTGCTCCTCTCGAAACTATAGTTGTAATTTAATAACTCATATTGTGTGTGTATTACAAAGTATAATAAAACATATTTGAAAAAACGCTAATTTATTTATAATTATTATTAACGAGTTAAGGTTGTTATTACGGTCGTTAGACATATTTTTTACGCCCTCGAAAGCAGTAATTAGTCCTCCCTCTACCTCCGCGGGTAAAGGTCGTCCTCCCGATGACGTTGAATAAGAATTCAACGAAACGTCGAGAATCGTTTCTCGGAAAAACATACGGTTCGTATAAAATATCCGCAACCAGTTACGGTTAAATTATTATTATTACTTTACCACTAGACCAACACCAGACGTGTACGACAGTGTTACCTAACAAATAATTAATATCATGTAAAGGTCTCTTCCTTGACTAGAAGCTCGCTTGAACCACAGTATACCCAGAACAGTAGTTTATCTCCGGCCTGTCGGCGAGTTATTAGCCTACTCTTGCATTGACACTAGGGTTGTCACTTTATTTTTACTCCCTTTCTTTTAACTCGTAGCGTCTGAGATTCCGACGTATAAGGTAGACACGAAACCCGAAAATTTCTGTAATTAGTATACCTAGTTTCCGCACTTAAATTGCAAGAACGCCGATTAACATCAACGTAGACTTTCAAAATCTCACAGTCTTTGTGATAATCAACACACCTTTTTAGTAAAGCACCACAAACATAAAAAAAGGCATTTTTTTTCAGGAAGCGCATTTTTTTTCTAAAGCGGCGGCTGCGAGCGCGAATGGCACCGAAGGCACGGCCCTTACTGCCGCCGCCTTGTGCCTCCATATTCTATGTCAGTGTGTGCGTCACAGTGCGAACGTACACGGCGCCGAGCACGCACGCACACATTCTAATGGGTAGCGTAGTGATGGGTCCGCTCTGTACTCACTACTACAATGTAGTACTACATTACATTGAAGTGCACACTTCGCACGTTTTGATGTGTAGTGCACACTACAAACACCAAAGTTATTGAAAGTATAAATTTCAATTAGTACACTTCATTCCAAAGCGAACACTACAAAGTACATATACTTCATTCATTTTTTATGTGAAATTTTTGGGAAGTTGATGTAGCTAAACGAAGAAATCTCTGGAGACTGTAACAACCCCCCCCCCCACATGGTTTGAAAATTTTTTGGAATCGAATGAAGAAATCTGGCTGGTCTGCCTTTTTTTTTTTTTTTAGGTCGCCAAATAAATTTTACTTTAGAGAAAATATCGTCATTTATCTTAAATATTTTCCTCGTTGACCTTTTGCAAAATTTTTATTTGGGAAAAAAAGAAAAAAGTAACTCACTAGTACTACAATTACTTCATTTCATTACTTCACTTCATTAATACTACAATTACTTCATTTCATTACTTCACTTCATTTACTTCACTTCATTTCGTAGTACTACAATTACTTCACTTCAAGTAGTTTTTACTACAATTGTAGTGTACACTTTGTAGTCTTCAAACTGGTGAACGTGTGTGTGTTGTAGTCTTCATTTTGAAATGTAGTTTTTCCCTTCGCTAGGGTAGCGGCCAGTTTGTATGAAGACGTATTACTATTCTTAGTGTACTGTGCTTGAACCCAGACTGAAGATCTTGTTCCATCTTCCTCAACGGCCACTGGACGGCCGCTCGTTCACATTTACCGCTCCGGCTCTGCGCGTTTTGAGCGGCTAACTAACTGCACTTCCTCTCTGTTTGTTTATGATCATAATTGTGAAAATGATAATGGCCGGTACAGACAAAGCTGGCGTGGCAATGAACCCGCGACCTTGGCCGTTTCCTGCTCGCGAGCATCCGCTCGACCCCGTCACGAGAGACGGGCAATTAGCGAACAACGCGTGCGAACTTAAAATCTTGGATACGTGTTGCGTTTGATTTCATCATCATGTGAGTCTGTCACCTTTCTAAAATATGCACTCTGAGATATTGAGGCTTAATTTTTTTCGTTCTCTTAACTAGTGAACTCTTCGTAAACTAAAGAGCGCTGAAAGCATTAAAAGTATTAACGGGGAATACCTACCTATAAGGTTCGAAAAAATCGATTTTTCAATATTTGTATTTTCTTAAAGCTTGAGGTCTTTAGAATGTCTGGTGAAAATTTCAAGCAAACATTCAGTAATTGCTAACAGAGTGGCATCCATTTGAGTACGCGCCACGCCACACACCGTCATCATACACCAGATACCAGGGTCACACGCAGGTAGCTGTGACCCTGTAGTCGTCAACAAAATTTAGATGGTGTGGAGATTCTAAGTAAGATGGAAGACTTATTATGGACCTGGAATCGCAATTGAAAAATTTCGCGATTTATTCATTGCTCAATTTTCAAACGCGTTTTACTCGAAACCATGTTTTAAAAATCGGTGACCAAAATATCTCGGCAACCACTTAACCAATAAACTTGAAGTTATTAGTGAGTATTCTATACATAATTATCTAGTCTTTGTCGTAGGATTTTTTTAAGTAACTTAGTTATTTGTTATCGGCATAATAAACCCGAATTTTCCCTAAAAATCGCTATTTTACATATACGTATATTTAAACGCCCGCCATTTTGTCAAAAATCGATCATTTCAAAAAATCCTACGTCGAAGACTAAATTATAGTCAATTTTAATAATCTTTCTTTTTTTATTGTGTTGATTATAAATGAAATGGGAGTGATCACCGCGGAGGACCTTTTTTTACGGCAGTCAACAGAACCCAAGAATACTCCGCCAATATTAAATATTTTTTTGTGAAAAAAAATGATCATATTCTTAAAAGTGTATACTTTCATGTAAAAATAATGACATAACCGTAATTAATTTAGGTTTACTTAAAAAAAAAACAATCACAAAAATTGCCTTTTTCGCGCTTCACAGGTAGGTTAGGTTAGGTTAGGTATTCCCCCTTAAATGTTAACCAACGTACGCCGTGAAGGCATCTACACTAAACCGAAAACTAATCTACAAAGTCGAGGCGTTTGAGATGTGGCTCTATAGACGCGTATTGAAAGCTTCCTGGGTGGATAGAGTGACGAATGTAGAAATCCTCAGGCGTGGGGAAAAGACCGAGAAGTGCTTCGAACTATCAACACAAGAAAGCCGGAGTACGAGAGTACCAAAATACAGTCCTAACCAACTCGTCGTCCAGCAAAAGAAGCGTAGGAAGACGCCGCATCTCACGACTGCGCAACTTGAGGCACTGGTGTAACTCGACTGAGTTGCGTGTTGCGATTGCCAGAAAGATCGCCGACCTCCGATTGGAGGTGGCACCATAAGAAGAAGAAGACTATACGCCGTAAACGATGGTAATAACGCGCATTTATTACGGTAAAATTGTATTTAAATGCAGAATATTTTGAGTTTATTCAAATCTTTCAGAATAGTACTGGATTTCATGTCACAGAGACATTATTAATCAATTAATGTATATTATAGATGTTAATTACAACAATTAATTAATTAACAATTAATGTATATTATAGATTAATATTCGTAGCTTGTTGGTCTTGTGGTTAGGACACTCGCCTCGTGATCCAAAGGTCGCGGGTTCGAACCTCACTCCAGACTAGCAAGTTAGTCCTATTTTCATAGCACAAGCGTTAGCTTAGTTTGAAAATAGTAAGAATATTGATGTGACACGTATTCCGTGTTCGCATCTCTATTTTATTTTTTTTTAAATTATAAATTCAAAAAAATGAATTTAATAAAAATAGGAAATAATATTTCCTGGCGTATCCTAGTGTAACGTTAGTAATTCGGATGAATTTCATTACACAGAAAAAGTATATTGCTTTCAAAAAATTCCGTAAAATCAATTGTAGATTTTCTCATTAGTGACATTTAACGACATCTGAGGGGATTTGGGGAATGAAAATGGCTTTGTACAGGCCGCATGGAAAGGTTGTTACAATGCATATATAAAGTGTGGCATGTAATTCAAATATATACAACTTCCAAAAATTAGTAGGCATGGTATATTCTATCATGGGTGGAAATGGCGAATGTTACATTGTGTAAAGTGATCACTTAAGCCAACCATACGATATGGCATAAGTCCTATGTACACCCAAAGACTTCTATACCTACTTTCCCATAAAAAAACTACAGTTTCGTCTCTGTGAGACATCTATAATATACATTAATTATTTAAATGCATTTTGGACCCTTCAAGGTGGTGTGCGTGTGTACGTGAAAAAATTTAAAGCACTCTACGTGCTAAATTCTACCATTAATAACTCCATCATAGAACGTTCGTAACTCGTGGAATGCGATGAACACAAATGGACCAAATGCCGATATAAAAAATGAGGTTCTTCCGCTGGCCGTCTGACGACCCGATTTAAATTCAAATGTTTTTTGTCGCGCGATTATTACCTTTTCCCACAGCTGGGTGTGCGACAGTGGCGTGGACTTACGCTGCTAACATGCTGTAAATGTACTTTTTTTTTACATATACAAAGTGAAGCTAGTAAAGCTAGCTAGTAAAGCTTTGGGTAAAACGTCGACAGTTACGTAAATAAGCGACATCAAAGTTTGCATGTTTTTTTTTGTTTTCAATGCTTCTGACTTATTTTCTTTAAAACGTCAGACTATCACTACGGTAACGTATATAAAATATAAAAAATTCATTCACTTTAAAATGACAAAAATTTTACAAAAAAAAACTTTAATATTTCTGCAAGGTTTTTGTGAATGATTTTATTTTTTTATTTATTGAAATTAACGGACATAGTCCAATAAAATATTATACATAACATGAACAGCATAAAATATATCAGAATAAAAGTTATAGCAATTTAAAACAAAAGCAATGGACAAATGAAAGTACTAACAAGATGGAGACAAGATCTGGACTATCTAATCAGAGATTGTTTGAATCTGGACAGACTTACACCCAAGAAGTCCAAATCCCGTCTTGGGTTTATAAGACGACATAACCGTGACATGGGAGCATGGAATCCATAGTCCTATGATGGCTAAGGAACAACACTTCATTATTTCTGAGTGTACGGGAAGTTGATATTGAATATTGAATTTTATTTGGCCCAGTAACGAAGGCAAAAACCGAGAAGCAATAGAAATTTTCATTCATAAAAATAAAATGAACAGCAGAAACGATTCCATAAGAATACCAAATACCTGGACTAATATCTTAGAGACAAACACATGTAATACTGCAATTCATGAAAAAATCCCAACTTTTAAAATTAACCCACAAAATTCAACAATAATAGAAAAACCAATTAGTAAAGTAATTACCCGTTCCCAAAGTCGGCTATTAAACAAATAATTAAAAATCAATTATTTTTAGCACCAATAAGGATTTTAATTCACTTTTGTTCTGGCTCTTGCCCCGAACAGTCGGGTTTACTCGTCCAGTTTTGGGCAGGAATCAAAATAAGAGGCCCTTGAGAATGAGCAGTGTTACCTGTTCGAAACGTCGGGAGTTTAAAAGTCCTTTTCAGGACGACTGTTTGACGCGGGTTCCCCCAGAAAGTAGTTCGTCATCTTTTATCCGCGAAAACCTTAAATATAACATATATATAAATACATATATATATATATATATATATATATGTATTTTTTTTTTTGCTTTAATACTATTTTAATGCGTGGCTTTTTATACGTGCCAAAGAAGTATAACTTCTAACACGTGTATATAAGTATGTACACATACCCACTTTTTTTAATAATCACTTATTTTCATTCGTCTCTTTGTCTCCCGCCGCTAGAGTGAGTTGGGTTATGGTAATTATTTTTTTTGTTTTACGGCGTGCACGGCCCTGGTAGGTATCTTCCGCCGCCCGACTTTCCGAGTGCGCGGATAAACGAATGTAGGCTAGGGCGGTCAATCGGCGTCGCTGTCGCAATTTTTGAATCAAAATCGGAGCGCGCGCGTCAAATAAATAATATCGTACTCGTTCTATTTACATAATATTTTGATATCGGTTATGCTTTGCTTGGCGTCGCCGCGTACGGACATACAATCACGATTGTTGCGACGCGGCGAACGCGAATATGATGGCGACACTTTTTACAAATTGCAAAATTTAAGTCATCAAAAATTATTATTATTTTTAAAAATGGGTGTGTATGCTTTATACAGGGTTATTTGTAAAACATTAATAACCTCGCAGGACTATACTCCTGCCTTGATTATGAGTCGAAAATGTTGAAGCTATCATGACCTAATATCAATAGTTATTGAGATACGTGACATCAAAGATTGCATTTTTTTTTTCAATATTTCCGACTTATTTTTTGTAAAACATTGGACTATCATTACAGTAATTAATATCAATTACGAAAAATTCATTTGTTTCAGTACAAGTTAAATAAAATGATAAAAACCCTGAAATACTCCAATTGGAATGTTTTCCAATTGGAATTCGAAGGTTTTTATTTTTTTATTTGACTTGTATTAAAGGGAATGAAGTTTTCATACTCGCTATAAGTTACTGTAATGATAGTCCAACGTTTTACAAAAAATAAGTCAGAAATATTGAGAAAAAAAATGCAAACTTTGATGTCACATACCTCCATAACTATTGATATTAGGTCATGATAGCTTGAACATTTTCGACTCATAATCAAGGCAGGAATATAGTCCTGCGAGGTTATTAATGTTTTACAAATAATCCTGTATACTCCTGCGTTAATGTTCCGCTTCTATCAAATTGTACGCTATATCTTTAGTCCCAGATTTTTTTTTATTTTTACCGCGTTTTCTGTCTTTAATCCGTTTGCGATTTCTCTGTTGCAGTTGGATTATAAAATTATTTTTGAAATTGACCTTATTTTTTTCTTGTGATTGCGGAAACCCGCAATAGTATTAGTTTCGCAAACTTGACACGCCTCGCTTTGGCAACTTCTTCGTGCGCCCGTTTATAAAGGGTCGTATTTTACTCGAGACACTTGTATTTAACTCTTCGGATTCTCTTGAATATGATTATTCATCGGGTCCCCCATTAAAATTTGTCACAAAAACTAAGTTAAAAAATTTTATAACTTTTCTTCATATTCTCAATTTCACCTAGCGTTTTATTTTCACCTTAACCGGTACCGGGATCGATACCAGTCGCCTCGAAAACCTTTTTTGAAATCAAAAAGATGTCGGAGGCGACATGCCAAGCCAGCGCTCTGCCGACTTAATCAGCCCCGTTTTGGACTGTAGTGTCAAATTATTATCTATGTTTATAATGATGATTTTTTAAGTTCGAATTTAATGCATCGATTTTTAATTTTGATGCATGTACGACTAGGTATGTACATAGGTATTTTATCATTCGTATGTTCTTAACATGAAATGTTAACCCTAATATTTGTTGTTTTTTAAAAATAATTAACTCTGGTGAACTTTATAAAAAGCTAATATGTATTATTAAATAGACTTATAAACGTTTATTTAGACGTTTTATTCGTATCTACCGGTAGTATATTGGTTAGCCTGTCACACGGGATTCGGTTCTCACCAAGGACAATTTTATGAATATTTTCCGAACCAGAAAAACATTATATGCAGGGATTTTTCAAAATTTAAATTCTTTCATTCATTATTATTTATTTATTAATTTTAATTAAACAATCTTGTATTAACCACTTAACTAGTAACTCTACGTCTACCGGTTTCGATACCACTGTATCTTTATCAGGACGGACGCAAACTAACTATCCTTTATCTATCAAACAAATCAATTTTTTAACGGGGGCGTGGCTACAGCTATGGTGGGGGTAATTCAGAACTGGACGCCGAAATGGAGAATATGTCAAGTAACGGGCTATTCATAAAATGTATCTGGTTGTTAATTATATTGGCTTTAGTATTCGGGCATTTTTTTATTTCTATTATTTCTGAGTTTTCTAATCTAAGGCCCCTATTATTTACGTGTAGAATCTCTATACCGTTTTTTAAACGTGTGGCCTGTTTTCAAAGTTGGTTTGAGAATTCAGAAAAGTTCAGAAAACCACAAAGTTATCGGTATAAACATCGAAAATACATTATTATTTAATTGCATACCATTTGTCGTGGACAAAATATATTTATTTATTATAAAGTTTATAAATTCTTTAAACCATGAATATAATTTTTTAATAAGGAATCTCTATTTTTATATGAGTTAACTACTAGTTTCCATGCGACTCCGATATTTAACCCTCCCGTTCCGTAACGAGGCACAACTTAAACCCAAAAATCTTATTTTTAAAACTATTTAATAATTATTAATGATATTAGTATTTTTTGTAATCCTCAGAAATATCCCAAAGAATACAACACTAGAAGAAAATTAAATGATAATGTGTAAGTAAGATAACCAAAAGTAGAAAAAAGTCATAGACAATCGTATTCTTTATGATGCGGTTACTTTATTCTGCTTGCAAAGCTTTTGTCAGTCCTATGCTTGCGAGTTATGAGACGTCAAAATATTACGGTTTTTTATAAAAAATAGCAACAAATTTAGTAGAATTTTGTTCGCATTGTATTAGAAATGTAAATAAAAATATTCGACCGTATTCTGAAGTAAGCAATATCGCTATTTCTGTATCTTGACAGTTATGTACAACATTTTAATGCCGCAAATTTTGACGTTTTAGGTTTGACAAGTTTGAATTAAATCAATCTGAAAGCTCTAAATCGTAAACAAACATTTAGTTATTCACATTTATGAATAACGAGCTTTCGAATTCATTGAATTCATTAATTTCAAACCTGTCAAACTTAAAACGTCAACATTGGCAGCGTTACAATGTTATACCATAAATACCAGAAATAGCACTATTGCTTAGTTCTGAACACGGCCAATTATAAACCATTATACTTCATTAAAACGCAAATTTGACTGGGGTCCCGTTTGTACCCCGCTCCGGTCTCCGATCCTATTTTCCATCTTCCGGTTCCCGAAGGTTAAGGCGTCTTATCCATGAATAAAATTATATTCATGAATTACATTAAAAACTGTCAATAAGTCACTTCGTCGGCCCTAATAACGTGTTCGACGCTCGCGGCACGATCTTTCGGAATTAATTACTCAAACAATCGCACGCAAGAGCTCCCCTCGCCATCACCGTCGCCGCGCCACTGCCCTTTCGAGGGTGTCCGTGACGCCGCATAAATGGACACGTGAGTCTGCGACCGATGGGAGAAAAAGACCCTTGTTTACTGTTGTAATTAAGGTCAAATTTGCTCGACGCTATCGACCGAGCCGGCCATTAATTATTTATATTTCGAATTATTGAACATTGGCGCAACCGAAAAGGGTGACGCGTGAGGGCGATTTGTAGTAACCCTTGTGTAACTCGTGTCTGACTCACAATTTCTTCGAAATATTATTTCGGTGCACTTTTTCATGTTCACATTTTTTTTAAATTTTATCGGGCATGAGTCCCAATTACGGTAGCGAACTCATTTTAAAACCAGACAAGCTTGAAAAAATCACCGTAGTACCCGAATGGTGTATTTTATTATATACTAGGTGTAACCCGTCAAAAATGATGGAACATTGGTTCGCGTCTTAGCTAAGCCCTAGTTTATATTTATAGTATATTTTTGGCGGTCCACGGTGAGGCGCCGGTAGCCACGTGCGTAGAGCGGCCGGTTCGGGTTTATTCATTATTATTTTTAGTTTAAGACAATTTTGTAGAGATGACTCAGATTATTTACTATTGTTTACGCTATCAAAAATATTACATTAATTGTGATAATCAAATTAAATTTTATTTTAATTTATATAAATTAACTTTGTAAAAACCACTTATTTATTAAAAAAATTCAACATGTTTCGAAGCCAATGGCGTCTCCGTCAGTTAAATTTTATTTGTACACGTATACCTCTTGTACCCACATTTAGAGTATAGTTCACTGATATTTAAAACATTTATTTATTTATTAACTTTTTACATAAGAGACGTGACGGCCATGATTAGATATGTAACAGATGTGATTGTGTATGGTAAATTGGCTATTGCAGTTGTGCAAGGAGATGAATTATGCTGAAGGTGATGTTAAAGTATTAAGGGAGATCATGTCCGTCTGTAAGAGACGTGAATCTCGCTAGGCACGTGCAGCGCTGGAGGCGTATTATGTGAGTTTTTTTAATGCGCTTGCGTTTACTGTGTAGATGCGTGTGACAAGCTAAGGCAGGGCAGATGGAGATACAGAGTAGGCCAATGGAGAAGATTGCGGAAAGTTGAGATGTAGTCAAATTTTTTTATGTTGAAGATGAAAATGTTTTGAAGGCGTTCCAGTTTTTTCTTATATGTTCTACATTGACATCCAGATATATCTTTCATCGGCATAATTATTTTTTTATTACGAAAATTGATAGACTTTTTCTGTGTGTCTTTCTAATGAACTATTTTTTAATTACAATACTTTAAATAGGATGAAACTATTTTTATATATATTTATACTCAGTGCAAGCTATGATGACAATTTATTTAATTTTATTCAATACCAATAAAGAACAATACTTTATCTAGGCTATTCCCTATTTTCATAAGTTTTAGTTGTTAATGTAAGACGTATAAATATACTGTTTGAAAACAGTATATTTATGTGTCTTACATTCTGTAAGACACAAATATACGAATGCATCGCTATTTACAATATAATATATTTTTTCCCTAGACAACAGGTCCTCCGCACTTTGAATTATTTTGTAATCTCTTAGGCCTTAACTAACGCACCATTTAAGGTGAAAAAAAATTGATTGTGTAATTTTTTATTAATGCTAGATTTATCATACTTTTTGACATGATTAGATCATATTTGATAGATATGTGGTTGATCATGATGGGAATCAGTGAACGCTACATTGTGTAATGTGATTACTTAAGCCAGCCAATGATAAGCTGTAGGCACTATGAATGCCAAAAAAAGACTTCTATACAAACTTTCCCGTATAAATAGCTTCACCTGTGTGAGGATACATCTACATATATAACAAGTGAACGAGTTTGCGTATTTGGGAAGTATGTTTAGTAGAGACGGCCGCGCTGAGAATGATATCGAAAGGAGAGTGACTGCCGGAAACAAAGTTAATGGTGCTCTAAATGCAATTATGGCCAATAAGAATCTGTCAAAGTAAGCACGACTAGCGGTACATAATGGCGTTCTAGTGCCAACCCTGATGTATGAAAGTGAAGCTTGGAATTGGCAAAAGAGGAATGAAAGTCAGCTGAATGCGGTGGATATGCGGTCACTAAGACGCTTGTGTGGAAAATCTTTGGTTAATAGAGTGAGAAGTGAATAAATTAGAAGTGAATGTAATGCTGGCTGTAGTGTGGTAGATAGAGATGGTTTGTTCATGTGGAACGTGTGAACGAGGAAAGGATTGTTAAGGAAATATATGAGGCGAGTGTTGAAGGCAACAAGAATAGAGGGCGTCCGCGAAAAACCTGGCACGATCGGATACTACAAGTATTTGAGGATGGCCCTGTTATAAGCCGCAACAACTGTAGAATTTGTATGAAAAGATGTATGAATGTGGCCGAAGCAAAAGTGGTGTGCCAGAATAGAAGAGTGTGACGTTCAATCCTCTCTGCCTACCCCTGCGGTGAAACGGCTTGACGGTCAGTTAATTAGTTTATATAATTTATCTTAATTAATAATTTTCTATTTGAATTTCAGCAACTCAAGATCCAATTTGACGAATCGCTGACCACTACATTTGAGTACCCCTCGGAGGCGTCTCTCGGCGACGAGCATCTGACCACGCCGGCGTCAGCCGCACCTGCCTCACCACTCGGTAAATACAAGATATATGCTTTTACCATCAAAAAACATTACATAACATAAAAACGACACACTCAAATATGTAGTTGATGTCGTTAATAAATTAACGTCTTTAAACAGTATGAAACATGCTTAACAATACGCAACTGGTATGCACAAAACAAAAGACCCTTAAGGACAATGACAAAAAAATTCTACCTTAACACAATACAGATATGGATTTTATTATTAGCTACTATGGATACAAGACACTGCTTTTTCATGTATGATTTAAATATGTCTCAAATATAGTTTAATAAATGAACACGCATTATATATTGGATACCTAGCACAACGTCAATCATCTTTATATCTTTACATAAGAAACATCACCGCTGAAGTCGGAATTTGCCGGTTTTAAAATTTGAATGTTTGGTTGGAAAAAATCCATACACACTTCCTTGAAAAACTGACCAATTGTACGAAGTTATGGTGATTACTATAATAAGTAATTTGTTTAAGTTGTCATAATTATTAATGGAATAAATAAGTTTTAATTAAGTTTTATAATTAAGAGACTTATTTTTTATAAGAGGGAATAATCATTTCTAGGATCGTAAAAATTCAAAATCAAGCATGTAAAAAAACCGGCCAAAAAACATAAGTTTTAAATTTTTTTAAATAGTTTTTTGCTTCTCTAAAAGTTTTATCATATGACTTGATAGGTTGTGATGTTTCTTAAGTGACATTCTATTCTATTCTATTCAAAGACTTAAATTATTTTGCACCAAAATGCGTCTTTGATTTGCGAAGCACGTTTTGCTTTGGCTTGGATAAATGTTTATAATTTAATGCTATATCAAAACTTACAGAAAAAATAATTGTAGGTATCTATGGTTCTAGGTGACATTTGTGTGTATTTGTGTATTGCGTCTAGCTGTCAAATTGAATGTGCCAACACCAAATATTGGCCAAAATATAATACCCTCACTAGTTCTATAATTCGATTTGATGTATTATTTATCCTTGTCGTGCTTGGTATTTTTATTTCAGTCTACCAAAAGAGACGCAACAGAATCTACTTAACTCTCTCCCTCTCTAGTGATAAATATCCACTTGATTCAGAATCCATAGTTTGATTTATATTAAGTTATTTTCCTATAACATTAAATTTGAATTATAACATTGCCCCTTCGTAAAAATTCAGTTTTATTATATGAAAAATTCCTACTTAAACGTTTACAACCAGGCGACATATTTTAAATGTGGATTAGAATTTCGAATTAGAAGTACGTGATGAAATAATATAATTCTTGCGTGTTGCTTTCTTATCAATAAGGCGTTATCCCGTGTGTCCATATCTTCGTTGACCATAAAAAAATGTAATTTTTGATTTTTAAGTCGGCAAAAAAATCAAAAAGCTGCAAAATCTTTTATTATTTCCATGTTTCCGTGATCATAAATACAAGTTTGGCCATATGCAGACAGCATATTTCAATTTTGTATGTTCACAAGTTCCTGGGCCGAGGGCACCCAAATACGGTGTTGATTATATGGTGCCGGGAATCTAAAACACCGATCCAATACATGTATTAGTGCAACACCTCGCTTCGATAATTTTCACAAACCAGTTCGGCGATAATCACAAAAACATTTTAATTTTGCTCTTTACTATTTTTCTAAAGAACTCACGGTTAAGTAACGAGACATTAATATGCGCCAATACTGGGAAATGGTCATATAGCGACCATATGTTTTTTTTTCGTCATCATCTTCATCCCCTTGCCCTAATAGGGTCGCGCTGACCGACCTGATGTTTTATTTTAATAAATAAATATGTATGCAAAAAAAATTATACATAGTTATTTTTTTCTGTTTTCCAAGTAAATCCTGGAATGGGCAAAAAAAAGAACGAAAGTAGATTAAGTGCGGTAGAAATGCGATCACTTACGTTGTATATGTATATGTGAAAAATGTTTGTGTAAAATAGGAAAATGAACGATTTCGAAGAAAATGTAATGCTGACTGTAGAGTAGCAAATAGAATAAAGAAAAGATCACTGGGAGGTTTGGCCATGTGGAATGGTTTAGCAAGGAAAGTATGATATAGAAAATTAATGAGGCGAGTATTGATGGCAGCAGAAACAGAGGGCGTCCACGGAAGACCTGGCGTAACCTTTAACAACTGAGGTGTGGCATTCTACGCCCTCTGCCTTATGATTTGAAAATGAAAACTTTGGTAACATTAATATGTCAAAAACCCTTCCACTCGGCCTGGTTAAGGGTTAAATTTGCTACCCCCTGTAAGTGCCATCAGGTTATGCCTCAAATGCCTGTTGGCTAGGGACTGTCTTGATTCTGTTGTCCATGCTTCAGTTGAAGAGGCCAAAAATAGCCCAGAAATTTGATGAATGCAATCTATGAATTTAATTTTGGGTCAATCATTTTTGCAAGCGAGCTAAATTTGTAACACTTCTTCAAACACAATGTCACTCGATAAGTACATTGTGCTATCGTCATGAAACAACATTACTCCATTTATATATATACGCATACATACACAATCTCTTATTTCAAGTAACATTTTATTGTGAAGTACTTGTAGTACTTAGACAAAACATCTGAATGAAACGAATAATTAAGTTATTAATTTATTAAATAAAATAAATATGGAGAATAAATTTTAGATGGAAATTGGGCGATTTTTTTACAAGGAGGTAATTAATTATTCTAATTATTTTAAAAAACAATTGTTTTCAAGTAACGGCTTATCTAGGATTAAAAAATCCGTGTGCTCTCATTGTAGTTATTCCATTTCTTAATATGTACTTTTTTACTGTCTCAAACAAATGTTCACGAGGACAGTTGCATTTCAGTCACGCAGAGGGGGCTCCACGGAAATAGATATAAACGGTCTTTTTTTTTTTCAAAAGTTTCTTAATAAAATAATAGTTTAATGGGTACCAATAAAGAAATAAGATTTAATCTTATATGGAATGTGTGGGATTGCACGAACCTCCCCACATTCTGGAATAAAGCTATATTTATTTATTTATTTATTTATTTAATCTCTTCCTTGTAAAAAATCACCCAATTTTTACCTAAATTTCGTTTTCCCAGGGTGGTAAAACCCCTTAACATTTTCTACATGGTACTCCCTGATTTTAATAATTATTATTCATTACAAAATAAATTACCATATTGTAACCTGTAGTTTTCAACACCACCTTATAAGTGAACTACGTGTAAAAAATATAAATAGATTTGTCCCACACCCTCGCTGTTTTAGTTGTATTGCTAGTTGTGTTTACCCCTCGCTTTAACCCCCCCAGCATCAGGCGGCTCGCTGTCCACGTACACCCCGTCCAAGGTCTCCCTGCAGGCGGACAGCTTCCAGCTCGGCGTCACCAGAACGCAGTCACAGCCGGGATCCGAGAGAGCGAGAAATGGGAACGCAGACGTCAACACGACCAACGGAGGTGGGCGTCACTCTTGTTTTTTTGTACCAAAACTGAACCCTGAATACACACATTACTGAATAATTATATAAATATAAATCTAGATAGGTATATATAGACATGAACTGATGGATATTTCCTGGTTTGCATTTTGATTCGCATTCCACTATGTTTGACTTGTTTTATAAAATTACTACGAGCTTGTAATTTTAAAACAATTATGAATAGGTCTAATTAAATACTAAATTACTTAGTAAACAAATAGCGCTTTGTTACAAAATGACGTTTTTTCTTTAAAAAGCTCAATTTAGAACAAAATTTTAAAATATGCTTCGCTTTCTGGAGGATTTAATTATGCAAGAATAAATAGTTCAACTGCATTATAAAATCTGTCTTAAATACAGTAGAGCCTCGATAATCCGGACTTAGGCTACTCCGAACGTCTCTATAATCCGAACTAGCTAATGTCACCGTGGCGACGGTTGACGCCATATTTTTCTGTAGTTACATAAAAGCTCTCGATAAATAAATCATATAAGCCTCTTTGGCCTGAACAATTCGATGCAACAGAAAAGGGTTCAGAAGAAAGTGACGACGGCTTTGACGCTGAAGTCGATCTCCCAATCAGTGTTTTCAGAAACCGTGGATTTCAGAAGAAGCCATTTCAACCTTCCTGTCAAACGAAGAAGAGAATTTGGTAGAACCTATACCTGACGGTGAGATTACAACCCAACTTACGCAAGGGACTCACAAGTCTGAAAATGGCTCTTCTATTGACGATTCTTCAACTCAAAATGTCGAAAAAATTTCCCATGCTCAAGCTATATCAGCACTTAATAATTGCTTGGACTGGGCAGATGAAAAGGAGCTCTCGTTATCTGAAAAAATGTTGCTTCGTAAACTAAGAGACAAATTTTTTTCTCAGTCGGTAATCACAACCCGCCAGACTAAAATTGATCAGTTTACGACTAAGTGTATATATTTTGTTGTTTAAAAGTCATTAAATATAATTTTATTTATTTAACATACTATAATCCGAACTCTCCGTGAGTCCGAACAGGGGTAGGTTTTTGGTTGTTCGGATTATCAAGGCTCTACTGTGCATATATGCACAGGGGAAATACTCACCTAAAGAGGTTTACTTCAACTCTCTTTTAATTTTATACTTTGTGGTATACCTATTTTTTAAATGAAGACATTTTTAATAACTTATTTTTTTAACAACTCTATACCAAAATTTATTCTACGTCGATCGATGCGGCTTTTCTCCATTTTTCCAGTAATTTTTTTGAATCCTCGTTTATGGAAACTCAAAAAACTCTGCTGAGGCTGTTTTCGTTTCACCATTGCTATAAAACAATCCGTTTAAACAACGCTGCAAAGATCTAATGCTAGATCGGAGCCATTAGAGAGTAGCGAAGGGAAAAACTACATTTCAAAATGAAGACTACAAAGTGTACACTACAATTGTAGTAAAAACTACTTGAAGTTAAGTAATTGTAGTACTAGGAAATGAAGTGAAGTAATGAAGTAATTCTAATATTAATGAAGTGAAGTAATGAAATGAAGTATTTGTAGTACTAGTGAATTTTTAAATGAAGTGAAATTTGGAAAATTTGGCGAGCTAAAAAAAAAAAGAAAAGGTCAACGAGAAAAATAATTAAGATAAATGATGATATTTTCTCCAAAGTAACATTTGGCGACCTAAAAAAAAAAGGTCGCCAGCCAGATTTTTTTATTCGATTCCAGAAAATTTTCAAACCACGGGGGGGGGGGGGGGTTGTTACAGTTTCCAGAGATTTCTTCATTTAGCTACTACATCAACTTCCCAAAAATTTCACATAAAAAATGCACTATTTTAAGTATGTTTCTCATGCTTTCAGTAACTTTGAAGTGGATGTACTTTGTAGTGTTCGCTTTAAAATGAAGTAAATGCACTATTTTAAGTATGTTTCTCATGCTTTCAGTAACTTTGAAGTGGATGTACTTTGTAGTGTTCGCTTTAAAATGAAGTAAATGCACTATTTTAAGTATGTTTCTCATGCTTTCAGTAACTTTGAAGTGGATGTACTTTGTAGTGTTCGCTTTGAAATGAAGTGTACTATTTGAAATTTACACTTTCAATAACTTTGGTGTTTGTAGTAGTGAGTACAGAGTGGACCCATCACTATTAGAGAGTGATCCAAAAATTTTCATCTCACTTGCTCAAAAAAAAAAAAAAAATTTTTATACGCTGCATTGTAAACATTCCATCATTTAAAAAGAAAATATTTAAATTTTCACTTCACTCAAATCCTGGCGACACGATTATCTCCACCAGCTGCGCGTCGAGAAGAACCTTTTGCAGACAGCACATAACTCCGCCATTTTGGAATTTTCATAATAATTTGTTATTGAAAAATGTTAACCATTGTATGCCATAAGCAATGATGCATAGTAAAATGAATTTTATATATGCAGTAAAATTTAATCTGATTGTATTTTTTGACGCTTGTATTTTAGTGATGTAATCCCTTAATTAGAAAAGTATACATAAGTATCTTTCAATACAAAAAACATTCGGTTACTACTACAAAACCAGATGCTGGTTTGACAGATCAATGAAAATTGAATTTCTATTTCCACAAGATTAGATGCACATCTTAAATTTTTTTGTAATTTTAAATTTTTTCTGTGGTGTCACATTTTTTCCCGTTCATACATATTTTTGTGTATCCTTTTATCTGATTCATCTATGATCATTAAATTGGATGAGAAACATTAATATGTTACCTCTACGTTAATCTAATAATAATTTAATATTTTATCATTTACAGAATTTTTACATTGATTAGGTAGAAATACAAATAATTACTTGATTAGGTACTGATAAAAAAAGCTGGACTTATTGGTGTAAATGTGATTGTTAAGGGGATGTTGAGAGAAGAGGAGAAGAGTTAATGAAAGTAATATTATAATGCAAATTAATACCAGAGTTTAAATTTATTTTAATTTCTTAACATTCAACATTATTCGTTTTATTTTCTATATGCATGATGGGATGGAGAAGTTTAATGTTACATGAATGAAAAGAATGATTTTTACCCATGGTTTGCGAATTCAGAGAAGTTATTACTAGTTGTACAATGACGATGCTATTATTAAATATACAATTATTATCAAACTCATGTAGATGTAACATAGTTAATGTTTTTCACCCAATTAAATGAGCAGAATGAATAATTTCTACAATGTTTACAACCAAATCCATCAAAAATAATGCTGATTTTAAATCATGTTACTATAGTTTTTCACAAGAAAATAATGGCTTCTCTTGTAATAGTACTCGTGTTTATTTAAATAACATAAAATGTTATAAATTGCAGATGCGGCCAGCAGTTTGGAAGACTCGTCCAGCGAGATGAACTCCTTGGAGCCCTCGAAAGGCCCGCCCAGGGACTACCTCAAACCCTGCCAGGAGGGAGACTCGCACAACTGGAGTCACGAGACGCACCAGGGCGACGGGGACCTGCTGTTCTGAGAGCCGACGGCCCCCTTCAAATATGGAAGGTTATCGAAAACTTCGGGAAACGCTAGAATATAACAAAAAAGTGAAACGCTCGGAGACCGGGAATTGCAAAGTATTTTAAAAGCCGCAGGCGCGGTGTTGTAAATTTAAGTCATTTTACGGTGATCTCTGCGGGAAGTTAGTCACGATGTGAGCAGCCGGCTGTGGACAAGCCACACCCTGATTGTAAAAAAGTTATCAAAAATAAAATAAATAAATTCGAAATTAAATTATACAGGGTGTCTAGTAGCCAGTAGCTAAAAATTCGGGGGAGTCTTCCTCATTTAATTTTGAATACAAAATATTCTTTACACTTTTGGTGAAATGTCGACAGTTACCGAGATAAGCGACATCAAAGTTTGCATTTTTTCTGGCATATCTTTTGTTTTTATTGAATATTAAAAATTGATTATCTTTGATCAAATCAAATAAAATTATTAAAGCCTTTGAAAAATATTTTTTGTACTATTTTTGTGCTTTTATTTGACTTGTATTAAAGCAAATGAATTTCAAATACTCCATGTAAGTTACTGTAGTGACAAACCAACAGTTTACAGAAAACAAGTCGGAAATGTGAAAAAAAACGCTATCTTTGATGTCACTTAGTTCCGTAACTGTCGACATTTCACCCAAAGTGTAAAGAACAGTTTATACTCAAAATCAAATGAAGAAGACTCCCCCAAAGTTTTTGCTACTAGCTACGAGACACCCTGTATACTCTGAAAAATAATTTTTACATTTTGGAAAATTGTCATTCTGATTTTTTTTTAATTCAGTATTGAATACTATACGTAGGTATATATTTGTTGTGCCAATGGCAGAAATAAGAATATTTCCAGTTTCATTGCGAATATGGTCATCAATATTATTATTGACGTGTCAACAATGCCATCGTTCTGGGACAATCGTTATTTAAAGTACGTTCTGAAACGTGATACAATACTGTAAAAAAAAAAGTGTCTTAGAATTGAATAAACGAGTGCGGACAGTGCTTACTGCATCGGTATATCCGGAAAATAATGTCCCACACACTTTTGAACCTTCAAGAAATTAGTTTGACAATGTATAAAAAATATAAGTGGTTATATGAGTCGTATATTTCCAGACACCGCTAACTCCATATCAAAACAATTTACAGCAGGTCAAGTAATTTATGCCTTGTTGTGTGAAATGTTATTACCTACACTGTTAGTTTTTCTAGAAAGTTTGTTATAAATGTAAACAAACTTTCTAGAAAAATCAACAGTGTAGGTAATAACATCTCACACAATAAGGTATAAATTACTTGACCTGCTGTAAATTTCTTTGGTTTGGAATTAGCGGTGTCTGGAAATATACGACTCATATCAGCTGTTTGATGCTTTAGAAGATTTCTAGAAGAGACCACTAGTGCATTGTGATTTTTAAGTTGGTAATATGTGAGATAGCCAGCTACTCGTTGAATAAATAAACTTGTTGGCATTGAAGAAATGTCGGACATATGTATTATGAAAACATATAGATTGCCTGATGATCGATTCGCAATAGACGAAGAAATTATTATGTAGACGGTGATGTGTCTTACTTATAAATACGTAATGACGCGCAACTGCGGCCCAAGTGAAAATAATAATACGAAATAAAATAATGATGTTGACCAATTGAAAGTCATATTTTATTTTTAATACATAAATAACATTAATGTAATTTTACACATCTTCCTTTCACTTCATTTCCTGTTTATTAAATTTTGAAATTTATAATGTCTGAATTGCAGAGGCAAATTTCATTCTTTACATTCCTCTATATATTTCCATTGAAAAATTTTAAAACAAAGTGAAAACGTTTTGAATTGCGGTGCAATCCTTATTTTTATATAAAAAAAATACTTTATTTAACTTATACTCTTATTTGAAAAAATGATTAACGTTTAACTATGTAATCTTGTTGAGTTGTTTGATAAAATAATTCAATTGTGGTGCATAATTTTAACAGAATAAAAATACACGATAAAATATTTTTCTTGAATTGTTCGTTCATTCTTATCACGGAAACTTTTACAACTGCATTCTTATAAATTAGATATAAATTTTAAAGTCTGATTTTATAAACATCAAAAGTAAATTTGTCAATTCTGTAATATCTCGAAACGTAACTATTTTTAACCTCAAACGATAAACTGATGTTAATTAATGTACCATATCGTCAGATAAGATTTGGACACGTTTTACAGAGATTTTACATTTTTATAAAAATTTTATATTGTTATGTTTACCAATTCGCAATTGTACATTCTCACATCAATAACTGTAGCCGATTCCATGAAAATAGACTGTTTTTATAATGGTTGTTTAGGACAGCATTATGTGGTTAAGAAGCAAATTCTATGAATATTTAAATTAAGTGTTTATTTTTAAACAATAGCTTTGAATGTCTCTAATTATGTATTAATATTTATCGGTGAAAAGTATTTGTGAAATAAAAAATCAGTTTTGACAAATCTAAAATATAAGCATGTGGAATTGTCGTATGTAAAACTGCAAAGTGAATCGTGATACATGTGAACTGAATACTTTGTTAGCTTAAAAAAAACGCTTTACGCTGGCCTATCTAAATAGCAATTTTATTATAACTCAAAGCTATAGAAGAAAGCAGAAAAGTGATTCATTGATTTCAAAATCTGTAATATGCCTAAAAGATCATTTTAGCTCGTTGATGGACCAATATCTATGTGTATTTAAAAGACTGATGATACAGTTTTTTAAAAACTATTTTTGTTTCATATTTTGGCTCAATCATAGGTTTGCCTGTCCAGAATCAAGACTCTGTAATTTCGAGATGTTAATTCAAATTCACAATAGATTGTCTGTTAATACAGCAAAATATATGTAATCATTGTGTAATATAATGCAAATATCTGTTCTTTTACTAGTACTGTCAACGACTTTGTCTTAAGATTTGAGACACTGTGACAAAATATGAGTTGTAGAATTAGAAAATCCACTCTGGGCAAAAATCATGTTAAAGTATCATATGCTGGAGTTTCTAAAAATCTATGGAATAAGACTACATTGAGTCAAAAAATTCCACTGCATTGTGTTAAAATATTAAAACAAATATTTAGATGAGTTGCAAAATTCACTCCGAATCACACGTGAGTTGCAAAATAGTCTTTGTAAGTATTAAAGTATGTATTAAAGAAATTGTCAAAATCCTCTTTGTTCATAGAAGTGTGTACCGTAACCCACTCCGTTTCACTTGTTGTTCAAGATGAGTTGCAAAATCTGCTCTCTTAATTTTTTTTGTATCGCTTTATTTAAATATTATGACTTTTTTCTGAAATTATAGTGTGTTTCATGAACATATTATATCAATAAAAATACCAAGATTTTTAAATGATATTTAAATTTTATTTATACTCATAAGCATCTAGAGAAGGTTTTGTAACTCTGCGACTCATATACGGCTTGCTGTGTGAGATCAAGATTTTTAATCTGAACATGCTATTTAGAATTACAGAAGTCCATGACAATGTTAAAACTAATTAATATCAGACGAAAGGCAATTAATTCGTAACCTGTTCCAGGCCAGCATCGTGTATACATGACAGAGCGCCTCCTGAATGCAAGACTTGGGCACGGATGGCATTCATTTAGAATTGTCAACATTCAAAATACTAGAAAGTCATAGATAAAATGAGTAGAATTTTAAAATTAAGCTGATAAAAATATAGCTGAAGTCGTATGTTTACATTACAATAAATATGTACCGAACCTACAGTTTCTTGTTGAAAACCAATTTCACAGTATGAAGCTAGCATTAACAATCACTGAGGTTCAGAATTGTTCTCATTTTCAGCATTCTACTGCCTACATGTCTTTTTGCCATTTTTGTCTAATTGAAATTTTAATTTTTAAGATAATTTTTTTATATAATATTTAGCATAAACAGTTGTATTGCCATACTCAATGAAATGTATTTGGCAAATGCATGTTTTTTTGAGGTGACCATTTTACGTTTGTTGATTAAAGGTTATATAAATGCAAATTGAACGTTAACTCTTTTGACAGTCACGTTGGAGTTAATTCAGTACTTGAATCACGGGCATGGAGGCAAGCTGCGTCGACATGTATCTGAAAGTCATTTTATAATAGGCTTTTACTATATATATTTTAGTGCGTACATTTTATAATAATAATCATCACATTTGTGTAGTATTCATATATTGCCTAGATTAACTTTTGTATTTTATTTAACTTCTGTTTATTCTATACTAGTATGTAAAATGGCTTTAAAATTATATTGTTTAAGTTCTGCTCATTGCGATAGGGTGTATAATTTATTTGAGGGATGTAGGAGCCCGCTTCCCAGCAATTCATTACAAAATCTTGTAAATACCAGTTTGTTACTTTATTTTATGTATTATCATTATTTATACCTTTTTATACAACAATAATAATATTGTTTCTTAACCTAGAAATATTTAAGTATTATTCCTCGTTGGTGCATTTATTATATTTTCTTTATTTTTAATATAACTGCGTCAATAATAATAATAAAACTTTTAAAATACATAACGTATTTTGGATTGAAATATTTTATAGAGACCATTCCAGAATTTATATGTTTTAAAACTGCCATTTCAAAATGAATCCTTGCAATATCGTTAAAAAGGTAATATTACATAGTTTTTTTTTCTTAAACAGTAGAATAAGCAATAATAATTCATTGTAAAGTCATTTTTATGTATTTTAATTTACGTAGTTTTTAATCTGGCTTGTATACGAATAGGCCAATTTTGACCTGGTGTTAATTTTATAAAATGTTTAATTCTTCGTTTAAATTAAATAATTTGCGTGAAAATCATAACTGAATTGCCTTTTCTTAGTCATATTTTGAAACATTATGGGATCGATTTCTTAATCAAAAAAATGTGTAATATATAATCGTTTTCCTGTGCTGGTGTTAATATTTATTTCAAAACTAATACAGAATTGTAAGGCATGCAGTATTTTTTTACATCTTCAACATATGCATTTTGAACCCTTTCATATATCGATAATGCTTGATGGTTGCACTTATTTTTTTTTTCAATCACTTTTATTGAACTTTTCCAAAATTGACAAAAAAAATATTTAAATTTAAGTTTTCGTAAAATCATTTTTAGTGTCAATATACTCTTATAGGTAGTACCAAACATTATTTATATTGGAATATTCCTAAATGTAAAAAATGTATCGGATGTAACATAGATATTCACTTTTTTAAAACCATGTCTTGTCAATATGCTGTTCTTCTAAATTCCGTACTGGATTATTTTTTTAAATATAATTGCCTTTTTAAAACAATTTATTTTCATTGTTTAATTGTAATATCTTCAAATTTAATCGTAATATATTTTTTCCATTATGTATTTGTGTTACTCCTTGGCTATATGTGCTTGAAGCTGAATTTTACCGATAAGAAATTTCTGCATAAAAAAAGGTTTTTAAAAATATTTATCAAATTTAAGACATGAGAAAATAACCTAATGAACATTTACATTATTTTACACTCAGCTGCTCTTCTTGATGACTCCTGATGAAATCAATGAATTTATTTCAAAATCTTCCCATAAGCCAACAAAATGTTAATGACAATGTAACGAATGAGTGTGACCATTATCGAATTTATCTACTAGAAGCTAGATGATTTCAATATATATATTATAATCATTACAATACTTTCTTTGTATATATTCTTTTAAGTTTAATCAATACTGACATTAAAAAGTAATGTAATTTTT
Organism: Agrypnia vestita; assembly: GCA_016648135.1. Lineage (NCBI taxonomy): Eukaryota > Metazoa > Arthropoda > Insecta > Trichoptera > Phryganeidae > Agrypnia > Agrypnia vestita. Next base: position 32,479 of record JADDOH010016746.1, read on the forward strand.
GCGTTTAATTATATTATGATTAATGTTGCATTTGTCAAATCCGCTTGTATCTAATGGGCGATGAGTTTTGCCTAAACTTTGACAAATATTTTGCCAAATGAAGACATGCGCGTATGGTTTTATTTAGTTTTACCTGGTAGAACTACTGATATTGTACTGCCCCCTGTACTCATAAGTAATGTACTATTTATAAAGTGATATAATTAATAAATGAATTAAAATATTTATACTGTATTTTTTCTCTTTTAATAAAGTTTTGTATTTATATCTGGCAGCTAGTATCTTAGGTATTATCAATCTCATTTGATGATGACACAAGAAATTGATGATGTCCTCGTAAGGCGAAACGCATCTCGTAAAAATGAAAGAAGTGGATCTAAAAACAAGTGTGCTTTTATTTTCACGTGTGATTAAGGAGTTCTATAAACTTAATTCCGAAACTATGAAAATACAGTAAGACGTCGTTAATTCGAAATTCAAGGGACCCAAAAAAAAAAACATTTTGAATTACGCGGAAGACCGTTAATTCGAAATTCAATCGAAACAAAAAAAAAATGAAAAATAGCAATACAGTTGCGTAAAACTCGTGAAAAAAGTCATTAATTTAGTGAAAAACGTCTGTATTTTTTTGCATATTTCAAGAAATCATTTGAAAATGCAATATTTGTTATGCTAATAGGAAGATCACGAGATTTAATTGAAGTACCCGATATTGATATATTTGTTGTTCTCACTTGCGAAAAAATTAAAATATTTTTTTAAATTTTGTCAAATTTACAAAAAAATCGAATTTTGGAAACTAAAATGTATTGACTTATGCCCCAAGGGACTAAAAATTATTTCTAAAAATAAAGAATTGCGATGCGATTGCGAAATTCGCCAAAAATCGTAAAACTCGTGAAAAAAACATTAATTTTGTGAAAAACATCTGCATTTTTGCATATTTCAAGAAACCATTTCGAAAACGCAATATTTATTATGCTTATACAAAGACCGCCACATTTCTATTACTTAAGTATCCGATATTGACATCTGTTCTCACTTGTGAAAAAAAAAAAAAATTAAATTTTGTCAAATTTCAAAAAAAAATTGAATTATGTAAACTAAAATGTATTGATTTATGGCACAATGAGCTAAAAATGATTTCGAATTACGAATTATCATTTTGGGACTTGTGGGTTTTAAAAATTTCAAATTAACGGTTTTGCTGTATAATAATTTATCCTTTGAAATTTGTTCGTTTAGACCAAAACTAATAAATTTGTGTAAAAAAAATTTAATCTTTCAATAAATAACAGAGAAATAGAATATTAAAGTTAGCATAATTTAGCTCTGTGATGAATGTGATATTCGACTCACCTCCGCCTATGCGAAGACGTGACATTACAGGTGACCGAGTGCCGGAGCGTGAGCTACTCGCTCACCGGGTAGGAGAGATGACGTCGCACAACTCCACAGGACAGACAAAATTACTCATGCACAAAGCAACTTTAAGATTTTATACGTTTGTTTGTTTTTGGGATATTTTAATTTTACTTTCACACTTATTCAATTTTGCTTAAATTTTCACATTCATTTGTTACAAAAAATACTTCTCAATTATATAGTTGTACCTACTGAGATCGCATTTTTAAAATGCTTGTTTTAATTTGAACTTATAGAAATCTCTGAGTAGGTAAACGTGATCAAACTGCTAGCCTAATATTTTTTAGCATAGTGTTCTACTTTTGAATTCATCACTTCACAGTTAGAACAATAGTTGAATATGTTTGACATTTAAAAATAACTAGTATTTCTAAATTTATATCTCAATTCAGTAATAATAAATTGTTTCTCGGTGATTATTGATGGGTGATCATGTTTAGTGTAGGATCTGTCTCTAAAATCCCAAAGATAATTAGTAATAATTTGTTATTAAGAAAAACATTTTTTGAAACCTTGTCAAAATCATTTGATCGATTTTATTCAGGCGGAGGTGATGGAGATATCATTTCCGTATCAAATTTGGCAAAAAAGGAACTTCGTAATGAGCCAGTTTTGTCTTACTTGAGCTGTTCTAATGAAAGAGTCGCTCTGGAGTGCATGATAAACAAACTTTCATGTCCGATCACCGATATCCCAATCGTAATTGGCGATGAAGAAATCAGAATGGAAAAAGGCCAGTACCAATACTCACCTTACGATCATCAAAATAAAGTAGCCAGGTACTACCAGGCTGATACGGAAACAATCAAGAGGGGTATAAGAAATTCAGCTTACATGCAAAGAGTCTGGGATAGAACTAGGTGGGAAGACAGGATAAAAATATTTGAAAAGGCGGCTTCCTTGGCGGCCGGGCCTTACAGGCAGAAACTCAACGCAGCCACCATGCTGGGCCAAGGTAAAACTGTCATACAGGCAGAAATCGACGCCGCATGTGAGTTCATCGACTTTCTCAATATGAACTGCGCCTTCTTGATCGACTTACTGAAATACCAGCCCATTTCCCCTGACCCGGAAACGTCTAAAAATTTTTACAGATTTCGAGGTTGCGAAGGATTCTGGGCGGCCATCAGTCCGTTCAATTTCACCGCTGTCGGAGGGAACTTGGCAACTGCCCCGATACTAATGGGAAACTCTGTGCTTTGGAAACCGTGTGGCAGAGCCATTCTGTCCAATTGGATAATCTTCGAAATTTTACGCGAAGCCGGCCTACCACCCGGAGTCTTAAATTTTTTACCAGCCGATCCGACAGAATTTGGTTCACTCATCACGCAGTCGCCCCATCTGGCTGGCATTAATTTCACTGGCTCTACTAAAACGTACAACTGGTTATTTAGTTCAGTCGCCTCCAACATTGAAAATTTCCGCAATTATCCCAGATTAGTAGGCGAACTGGGTGGGAAGAATTTCCATTTCGTCCACTCCACAGCCGAATGTTGTTCAGTGGTTAACCACACTATCCGTTCAGCTTTTGAATATTCGGGCCAAAAATGTTCTGCATGTTCGATTATTTATGTACCGTATTGCCTGTACAATGACATTAAATGTCTTCTAATAAATGCAATTGAAAATTTATCAGTATGCCATCCGACACAATTCAATGCCTTCACCTCGGCAGTGATTGATAAAAATGCCTTCATTAGGATCAAATCTTATATAGATTTTGCTAGGGAATGCAACGAACTTGAAATATTAACGGGCGGTTGCACTGATGATACTGTCGGTTACTATATCGAACCAACGTTAATTCTCTGTCACGAGCACAGTAACAAAATTATGAAGGAGGAGATATTCGGACCAGTTTTAACAATGTATGTGTACAACGAATTTGAAATAGATAATGTAATGGAAATGATCGCAAGAGAGGCTCCGTACGCCCTAACCGGAGCTGTATTTGCTCAGGATCCAGATTTCATTAGCCAAGCCTTGAGAGCATTCAGGATGGCAGCAGGTAACTTATATATAAATGACAAATCAACAGGTGCCGTGGTGGGACAACAGCCATTTAGTGGGACTCGGCTATCAGGTACCAATGATAAAGCAGGAGGCCCACATTATTTACTACGATTTGCTAGCCCTCAGACTATAAAACAAACTTTTGTTCCGTTGTGTGATTATTCCTATCCGTATATGTGTCCTTGCTAAATTAATTTGAAATCCAATAGGTTTTACATATTTTACTATTATAATAAAAATATTGTACATATTTTTAAAACCATGTTGATTCTGTATTTCAATTTATATAAATATTATGACTTTCACACATCATAGTAATAATATGGACTGCCATATAGCATAATGTATGTACAATTTTATTGTAATCAAATTACTTGTATTCCTCATTTTGTAACTTGTTTCCATATTCTTTGTAATTAATTCAATTCAATTAAATCCCAATCTACGATACCATAACATGTCTTTATTTGAAATATGTAGTCCTAAATGTTTTCTAATTGTAATTAATTAAAAACATTGTATAAACCACATGGAATAACTTTACACCTACCAGTTTCGATACCACTATATCTTCTTCAGGACAGACGCATACTAATTATCCATTACTTATTTTGGTAAACAGGTTAATTTACAAGTAGATTGGTGGGGGTAATTGACATGTAGAGACTGAAATGAGAAATATTTTTTTTATTTATTTATTTATTGTTTCTTGTTTATTTACATTTGTTAATACAAGTTACTAATTACTGCCACACTAGGTAAAAACCTGTTCTGTGGCAGTTATTCTCATAAGATATTTATGTAATATTAACAAATGACAATTAAAGAAAGTATAAACGTAGTAATGAAAATAGATCAATAATAATAAAGTAAATCATAGGAATACCTAAATCTAAGAGAAAAGAAAAAGAAAGAAAATACACATACAAAATTAAGATAAGAATTTAAGTAGTTACAAAAATAAATATTATATTATAGTATACTTTAAATTATATAAATCAGTTTTTGCCAATTCAGAGGTCAAGTGCGGATCACTTCTTCAGCATACCTTCTACCTGATATTTTTATAAACTTAGTAATATGATGTTTAAATGGTTTGTGTAGAGTTATTTCTTTAGTTTCATTAGGTAACTTGTTAAAGACAAGCGGGGCAGTGAAATTAAATTGTCTTTGCCCAAAAGTCATTTTCACTTTGTCTGGAACCTTATAGAACTTTCGTTAATCTTCAAGAACGTTCTCCTTCCAGAACTTTCTAGAGATTTATCGAACATTCTGGAATCTTCTAAACTCACAGACACACTCCACCATACTGTTTGGAACGTTATAGAACTTTCGTGAATCTTCTAGAATGTTCTCCATCCAGAAAATTCTTGAACTGTATCGAAGAGTCTGGAACCTTATAGAATCACAGACACACTCCGCCACCAGAATTTTATAGACCTTTATCAAACGTTCTGGAACCTTCTCGACTCACCTCTTAGTTTGAAGCCTTATAGAATTTTCGGGAATCTTCTAGAACATTCCCCTTCCAGAACTTTCTAGAGCTTTACTGGACATTCTGAAACATTCTTGACTCACCAGCACACTTCGCCACTTAGTCTGGAACCCTATAAAACTTTTAGAAATTTTCTGGAACATTCTCTTTCCAGAACTTTCTAGAGCGGATTTTTACGGAACCTTCTAGACTTACCGACATAGTCGGCAGGCCCATTCTGGAACAATCTGAAGTATTTGCGGCCTTCCCATAACAAAACAATGTGCTAGAAAGCACATTTTCGTCACCCACTCCCACCCACGCTCAGCCACCCCCACCAAACTCGCACGTTCTCAATGGGACACTAAGGCCTATCCACCACCATAACCACCAGGGGGTGGTAGTATCTGGTCGTGAAGAAAACTTGGCGGATAGGGAAACACGGGTTTCTTTTTATATATATATATACATATATATATATATATATATATATATCGCAGGCTTTCACGGGTACAATATGTGTTAGTTCTAACTACTTTGGGGGTAACCCGCGTCAAATTCTGGTCGTCAGGACCAGTCGTCTGCCGACATTTCGAACAGATCTCACTGTTCCTCTTCAGGGCGCCTTGTCGATGAGCTGCTTCTCCAAAAAGTACAACCGTTTGGGTCCGGAGCTCACCGTCAAGTGAGACGACCCAAACGTCACGTCACTAACATATATATATATATATATATTGATATTTATATATTGATTATTAATTCATACATTTTATGAATACAATTTAATACATTAATGCAAATTAACGTTTAACGCCATAAAAGAGCTGACGCTCGTACTTATGGGAGGAGTAATCACATCAGTTCATTTCATGGATATTAAATTGTAATGAGTTGTTAAGAATATTGAGAATATACAAAATAAATAAATGTAAAGCGAAGCTCATGGGACTTTCAAAAGGTTTTTTATTAATTTTTTTAATTCATTTTTAAATTGATTTTTTTTTTTACTTTTCGGGTAATTAATTGAATGCTTTAATTCCTACAAAGGAATAATGTTTCTGAACTGCTCTTGTTTTATATTTCGGCTTTCTATAGCTGTATATTTTATATAGATTTTTATTTATTTTTTATTTATTTAATAGATAAATACATATGATTTTTTTACAGCAATGATAACTGATTGATATTAATAATTAAATTATTGTAATACGTTATACCCCACCAAAAAGAATCAAGATTTTTGTGTGTGGTGAGGGATAATCACTTGCAAAGGAAAATTTTTCATCAATAAAACAAAATTATGAATTACAAAAGAATTCTTAAAGCCAACTCTACAATAAATGAAAATCAATTCTGGTTCACTAAGAGAATAAGCACATAAAACGCAATCGCAAAAAACATCCACTATTATACATAGTAATTTAGACAAATCAAATAATTGCATAGTTACTTTCACATATTCGAATGGATTATGCTAGAGACATTGATAGTCCTTCTCATGACATAGTATACACATATTATGCAGCTGATAATGATACCTCTATATTTTCAAAGTAGAAGATTAAGCAATATTATTACGAATTATTTAACATATACACTAGAACAGCGTTTTCCAAATGGAGGTCCGCGCAACCCTGGGATTCCGTCGAAGGGTCACAAGGGTTCCTTCCGCATTCTGTTCGAGAGTTAAACGAAATGTTCGTGAAAAGAGTCACAACCGCGCCGCATGAGCACCGCAAAAATGAGTTGAAAATTCAAATGTGGAAAAAAACATACATGAGCATTTAATAAGCCTTAAAAGAGTAATTCCCGGAGAAGTTACAGGACGTCGACTGGGTACAGAATTCATTCGCAAATCTTACAAAACCATGGATGTGACAAAATTTGTTCGATGTTAAGTTTTCATCTTCTCTAAAACAAAAATTCGAATCAGAAGATTATCTGAATGACTTTTGGATTGGACTTAAAGACGAATACCCTGCAATCGTTGAGAAGGCTATCACCAATGTGAGACTGGTTTTTCAACTTATGCTTACACCAAAAACAAGTACCTACAGAAACAGACTGAATGCAGCTCTAGATCTTCGCATTCAATTGTCAGACATTAAGCCTAATTTTAGTGCTATTATTAGAAAATATGTGAAAAAATTTCATTCTTCACATTAAAATTCATAGTTACGTTGTATTTCTTTGCACAATTAATGTTTTACGAAACTTATTATAATTATTTTTCATTTATATTTGATCTTTCTTTTCATGCTAAGCATTAAAAATTTTCAAACTACAAGGTAATCAATCTTTTTTGTTATCAATATAGGGTTCCACCGAGAAAATTATGATCAATAAGGGTTTCGTGGCAAAAAAAAAATTGGGAACCTCTGCACTAGAATACGCCTGAAAATAATTATCTTCAATTAATTAATTACTTTTATAGACCAGTATTATTCTTAACAATATTATTTTACATGTTTGTTCTAAGAACACAATTTTGTATCAATAATTTAATCATCTATAGTGTTATATAATATACCACTGTCTTCTTTGTACAAAAAAAAAATATCATTAGTAATCAGTAAGCTTGAGTATATATGTTAGAGTGAATTTGTATTTCTAGTGAGTCTATATTTTCACAAGTAGAAATATATTTTACCTGGTCGGGCAGTGAAAACATGTCAATCAAGAAATTACAGATTCACTGTGCAATCAAGGGCGGATCCAGGGGGGGGGGTCATGGGGGTCATGACCCCCCCTAGTCAGGACCTAGGTGGGCCTGGACCCAGCCCTAAATTATAACTTCTTGTGACTTGACCACGACTATGTGACCCCCCCCTGGCGCCAAAGCTGGATCCGCTCTTGTGTGCAATATCGGTGAATTTATATTTTTTCCACAAATGCACGCATTTCTCAAAGCTTAGGTTAGGTTAGATTAGGTATCCGGTATATAATGTTGAAATAGACAGAAGAAATGAATAATGCATTAAGAACTTGAATCTTAAATTGTTATTCTAAGAGGTCAATCTAAATCCAGAAATAGACATCTGTCATGATCTGTCAAATTTAATTTTAATGAAAGTTCGGAAACCAATATAATTTCACTAGTAGATATCAGCTAAAATATTTTTCACTAGTTTGTGTTAATTTCTATTGGCCCAAATTTGCTTGGCTATGATAAGAATGATCTTGAATATAATTTCACTAAAATGCCAGTGAAAATGTAGACTCACTAGAAATACAGATTCACTGTAACATATACACCTTGTATTACTGTTTATATTATGTATTTTTTTAAATACTCCTTTTAGTAGCAAATAATCCAATAATATAAATTATCATTTTTAGTACGTCTGACAATCTGTAATGCTGAAAGATCTTTAATATTGTTACGAGATACTGAGTATCTGCTAAGTGCTAAAAATAGACCGCGGCGACAGGCGATCGTGTGCAGTCAACCATGACGGAGGACTGATTACGCACACAATCCGGAGTCTCTCAACCGTGAACGCATTATTTCTCTGGAACATTCGTTCGCCGAATAAATCCGTATGAATAATATTGAACATTCCACATGTTTCTCGTTACCTCTAGAATTAACATTAGGAGGAATTCTGGTATATAAGGAGTCACGCGACGCAGACTCGAAAATTCAGTTTGTAAAATTAACAGGACATCTCCGAGCGAACAGTGAACCAGTGTGAATCAGTGATCAGTGATTCTACAATACGCGATATTAGTAAGTGAAACCAGCGCAAGTAAAAAAGTGAATTAAAAAGGAGACCGCGGCGAATTATTATTACGAGCGAATATCTAACAGAGTTTTTCAGAAGTGATCCAAGGACTAGAAATAGCGTTAATTAGTGCGGATTATGGAACAATTAAATAATAAATGCGAGAAATATTTGGAAGACATTTGACGTCTACATAATTAATCACAGTACCTACCAAAATTTAACTCGTGTCCTGGACTTTCTTTAATAATAAATTAAACTAAATAAATTTCTAGTGTTTTCATTTGCCTCCCTAAGCCACCTTCCCTGACAGTACTTATATATTTTTTAAATCATTATTAAGTACCTAGGTACATTCTCATTTTTTAATTTGAAATAAGTGAATACTTACTAAAATAATGTTATTTGATGCATATAATTATAAGCCCAATACTTTATATGAGGCTTTCTAAGCAGATTTAGAATTTTCACAAATTTTCTTGTTTTGTGTGAGAGAGAAAATAATCAAGATCGAAATACCTATACTTTTTTCTTTAAATTTACTGTTATCAATAATCAACAGCATGAAATATCGTGGCGATCGCTTAAAAAACTATTATAAAATTTATGACAAGATTTTACTTTGTTTGATCATACATGTTTATAATAATAATAATAATAATGTATTTATTCCAGCGTAACCAGGTTGTTAGATCAAGACCTGCTCCGCCATACAGATTACAAATTACATACAGGTTATATTAGGTCCTTACATATGAAATTGGCGTTTAGTATGGGAGGAACATAAAGCCGATTTTTTTTTATTATAATATATTTATTTAATCAAAGTATGTACCATTGCTATATATGCACTTTTGCCATCTCATAGGTAGTTCATCGATCCCTTTACTAAAAAAACCATTCGGACGGGATTCAATAAAATCTTTGAAGGCGGTTTGGACTGCCCCATCGGAGTTGAATTTTTTCCTTTGCAAGAAGTTATCCAAATTTCGAAAAAAATGGTAATCTGTTGGGGCAAGGTCCGGAGAGTACGTTGGATGTCTTAGACATTCCAATTGAAGCTCCTCTAATTTGGTAGCCGTCTGTTGTGCAGTGTGTGGTCTAGCGTTATCATGAAGCAGCAGTGGCCTAGAGCGATTAACCAGCCTCGGTTGTTTAGCAGCTAGCTTTTCCATCATGGTTTGCAGTTGCTGACAATAGACATCGGCCGTAATCGTCTGGCCAGATTTAA
>JADDOH010016747.1:0-50404 GCA_016648135.1 Agrypnia vestita
CCCTCACAAATTTATTGTAAACTTAATCCTTAACCCGTGCAACGCCGGGTATGAACAGCTTTTATTTATTATGGACTCAAAATTTGGAAACTTATTCATTTGGACTCGGCGGGTAACATAGGCAACATTTTCCCTCTATTCTGATATCCCTTCTCCTCCCCCTGACATATTTTCAATGCAAATCTGTATTGTTTGACCGATCGGACATAAAATTTGGAAACTTATTCATTAGGACTTGGCAGGTAATATAGGTAACATTTCGCCCCTTTTCTCATACCCCTTCCCCTCCCCCTAATATATTTTCGATGCAAATCTGTACCGTTTGACCGTTTGGACTCAAAATTTGGAAACTTATTCTTTTGGACTGGGTGGGTATAACAAATGCAACATTCCCCCCCTATTTTCTTACTCCTTCTCCTCCCTCTGATATATTTTCGATGCAAATCTGTACCGTTTAACCGATCGGACTCAAAATTTGGAATTATACTTTTTAGGACCCGGCGGGTAACATGTTCGACATTTCCTCCCTAATCTTTTAACCCTTTCCCCCCGCTGATATATTTTCGATGCAAATCTGTAACTTTTGACCGATGGGACTCAAAATTTGGAACATATTCTTTAGGACCCAGCGGGTAACGTATGCGACATTTCACCCCTATTCTTTTAACCTTTTCCCTCCCCTGGTATAGTTTCGATGCAAATCTGTACCGTTTGACCGATAGGACTCAAAATTTTGAAACTTCTTCTTTAGGACCCGGTGGGTAACCCTATTCTTTTACCCCTTCCCCTGATATATTTTTCATGAAAATCATGAAAAAATTCAATGAGAAAAAAAGTATTTATTTTCAAGAAAATTTCGACCGATCGTACTCAAAATTTGCAATATTATTTTTTGGGACTAGGTGGGTAATATACGTTACATTTCCCCCCTATTCTTTTACCCTCTACCCTACCCTGGTATATTTTAGATGCACATCTATACTTTTCGAATCCAACCTTTGTTTTCCCTCACAAATTTATTGTAAACTTAATCCTTAACCCGTGCAACGCCGGGTATGAACAGCTTTTATTTATTAATTCTTGCAATTTAATTTTGTTGATTTATCTTGGAAATGAAATATACGATAATTTTCGGCTGACAAATGAAGACAATTCCAAATGACCAAACCAAAATTTTCGGTGGATAAATGACCGATCCAAATCTCGGCCCCCCCCCCCCCCCCAAATTCTCACCAACGCCGATTTTTGGTGTCCAGATGAACAATCTACAGTTAGAATGAACGATTGAAAGTAAACAGTTCACTTGAACGAACGACAGTTCAGGCAAGTGAATAAAACATCCCATCACTATCACAAAAGTAATAAAGGCACATTTCATATATAACATTGTATTATGTACGTAATTCAGTAGCCAATTTTCTGGGGTATTGTTGTTGTGTTTGTATTTAAAGTAAAATAATAATTAGGTAAGCTGACGGGCTGCGGGGTGGGGGGTTGTATGCCACCCGGGCCCCCGCGTGACGCACTGGTCAATGTTGGTGACAGTTGGTGTGGAAAATTTTCAATTACATTTTGATTTACAGATCATCAAAATGCACCCAATGCGCAGATTGCATAACCCCGGAATGTTTTGGTTATTAACATAAAATTATCGCAACAACTGGATTTCACTTTTTTTAAATAGCTTTGCCAGAGAGAATAATTTATAAAACTAAATCAACGAACAAAAAGTCCGCAGAGAATAATTAATTCGATTAAATTAACAAAAAAATTCTTAAAAATGCGCTCTTCTTCGATTGTAGCAAAATGATTTTGAGGTGTTTAATAGGAATTTATTAAACACCTCAAAATCTTAATAAGATACAATAAACTGTTTTTAATATTAAATAAGTAATATATAATAAAAAATTGTACATACACTTTTCTCGGGATATGTCAAAGCTGTTAAGAACTGGCAGGAATTTAAAAAGGCAAGAGGTAGAATTCATTTAAATTTTAATTGAAATGGTTGCGATTCTATTAATTTACGTTATCAGTAAAAATTCAACAGTTCAAAAAACTAATTTTACGGTGACACTTAAAAATTTTGAATTTTTAATTACCTATATTAATAATAATCTTAATTTAATAATGTTTAAAATTTATATTTTTTCATTATATCATTAAATATAAATAATTCACTAAATAACTGTAAAGGATACATTTTTTTGGACACCCTGTTACGTATTTTCTTACATGAACATGAGAAGTGGATGGGAAAGAAAGTATGCGAGTTTGAAGGTAATGAATGTTTTAATTATAGAGCAGGAGATTGATTATATTATTGCGTGATCTGATGAACCCGACATTGAAGAATGGCTTTACAGATGTTATATTATTTATTTTTCAATGCAACTAATATAATACATTCATGATCTTCAATATAATTTGCCGCACGTAATAAATCATATTCCGAACAACTACATGCTGACACGGATCTTCGATCGGAAATCAGTGTACATAATAAAACACGTGATGTTATTAAATATTACATAATAAATCCTATTATTAGATATTATTATTATTATTAGATATTATACATAATATTACATAATAAATCCTAATATTACATAATAAATATTACAAATAAATAAATAAAATAAAATAAAAAATAAATAAAAAATAAAACATAAAGAATAATCGTTGAAATCCAGTAAGATTATGTACCTACACTAGAGCGTTGCGTGATGAATCTATTTTAAACTGGCTAGTAAATAAGAAGCTACTTTATCATTTACCCCGAACGACGGAGATTATTGAATGCCATCGACCAACATATGTTTTTATTTATGGTTTTTGTGTTTAATTTGTAGAACTCCATATATATTTTTAGCGAAATTTAAAATAAATTAAATTTAGTAATTATCATTAATGAAATTTAAAATGAATTAAATTTGAATAGCCTTTAGAACCAATAATAATATAGAAACAAACCTCAAAAACTCTAAAAGTAAAACAACAAAATTTGAAAACAGTGGTACGTACAAATTATCATGTAATCATAAAGATTGCAATGCCATACACATTGGGCAAATGGACTTTTTTAACTAGATTCGCAGAACACATGCGCTGCTATAAAAATAAAAATTTTGAGTCGAAATTTGCGGCCCATTTATTAAATGGAAACCACGTCCCGCTAGGTAATAACGCGCCGACATCTTTACACATAGAAACAAAAGGTTTTAGAATGAATTTGCTTGAGCAACTGGAAATAAATAAATATACAAATGATCCAAATATAAAACTTTTAAATAGTCAACAAAAAGTGAGCTTCTCTCCTCTTCTCAATATGTTTAAAAAAACCAAAATCAAGGCCATAAATAAAAATAATATTTATAAATAACAACTAAATAGAAACATTTACAGAAAATAGGTAATTTTGATAACCAAGCATAGCATAGAATTTTGTAAACCGAGGCATCTTTAGTGATAAGTGCCCGGGAAAAACCGAACATTAATATAGGGCTTCAACAAAATATCTAATTACTCTAAAGGGGAAGGGGTAACTTGAAATTGTATAAATAAGTCGATTATACGTGGTGTATCCAGTGTTTGATAACGGCCTTGCAAGCTGAAACAGCTGTCACACTAAAAATAGTTAATCCGCAGAACTTAATAATAATATTTATTAAAATTTAATTTATTTTAAATTGCACTTATAATATTTATTAAAATTTAATTCATTTTAAATGTCATTAATAATAATTATTAAAATTTAATTTATTTTAAATTTCGCTAAAAACGACAAATTTATGCAGATAAACAGTGATATGTGCATATTGTGCATGTACCAGACTCTTCCCCTGCATCCCATAACAGAACCGAACGTTCTAGTCTAAATGTGTGGCCTTGTCTAAAATACCTCGCGAGGCTACCCTTCACTTCCATCTTATTCATATATATTGCATACAAAACCCATAACAGGAGCAGACACAGTATATACCTTCCCTAGAGGTCCTGCCCAACAACTGGACCTCCGGAAAGTTAATCTTCGACAGAAGACAAAAGCTTATTTATTATTTAACATAAATATGTCAATTAAAATCAGTGTAATAAATTAATAAATCGGCACGAATCAAGTCAGTTGGGCCGCGTTATAGCGACCAACACTCGCGTGCGTACTTACGTAAAGCCCAATTAAAGACAATCAGAAGAGAGAATAAAATCAATTCGAATTCTTTATATAATATAAATACAATTTGGTACCTCGACGTAACAAGCTATTGTTTGCGGAATGTAAAATCAAGTAGACACGTGTAACTAACAAATCGTGCTCCGCCGTTCTATATATCGCTCTATTTCTGGTGACGATACCAAGGGGCGTTTGAACAAACAACCTGGGGCGTCATTCCTGCCGTTGAAACGCTCTAAGCTAGCTGCATATCTCGAGCATTCAGGATTGTATATACTCTAAGATTCAGACCGTCATTGCCAACAGCGACGACTCAGGCCACATCGGTCAACCGGTCCGAGGAGGTCAACATCCAATCATCGTGATAAAGGAAAACAAGTAAATACTTCACACTCACATCTTAATTCTACGGCCAATTCCTCCCTATCCCAATTCGACTATGTAACTATGTAATATGTAATAATATAATTTAAATATAAATATATGTTTTTTGTACTACAGTGTCAGTGTTGTAATATATTGAACTTGAGTGTTCTCTCTTTAATTTATAGATTAGATTTAAGCCATAATAATGCCCATTGCCACTAATTCCATTGATGAATAAAATACAATTTAAAACTACGTAGGTACTTTGTTCATATTAATATGCTCGTCATCACCACCTGATTTTTAATTGATTCATTCCATTATAAAATAACTAATATCGATAAAAACTGACTCCTCGGAAAGACGTGGCCGAGGCAAGCTAATCTTAAGTGTGTAAAATTACATAGATGCTTCAACAACCCAAGAGTGTACATAGTAAGATGTATGAAAGTGAGCGAGGGTGGTCAATATTGAGGAGGGTGATATTCCATCCTCTTGTTATCCCTGCAAGGTAATAACAATGACAATAGGTTAGTTATCTATTAGTCACTCGTAGTTATGCGTAGAGGAAGAAAGCATGTTGACCAAACGAGTGGAAAAAAAAAGAAATATACGATTTAAAAAATATGTAATGTCCGCTTATGTAATATTAGGTCTGGAGAAAAAAAATTGATTTAAGTTAAATTAAATCTATTCAAATTTTATGTAGGATTCGTTCACTTTATGAAAGCTACTTGAATAACACATAAATTGTGTAGTGGTGTAGTAAATTCAATAGTATGTATTGAATAACATATAAATTGCAAATAGTTGCAAACAGTTACAAGGTCGCACGAGATGACCCAATAAATAATAAACGCTAATGCAAGCAATTCCTTCAAAGAACTGATCCGCTGAGGAAAACGTTGCGGACGAGGTCAGGAACCAATTCGCTGATAAGGCGAATTTCCCAGACAACAAAGAAATCGAGAAGTATGTAAGCTCTGCTCTCTTCATACAAAACATCAGCTCATCATTCTCAGACCGCATTCAGTCTCCGATACTATACACAGCAACTCACAGAGTTATACCGACGACGTCACGCTGCCGGTGGAGGCCAGTATCTACGTCGAGAACTGACCTCCGCCAACATTACAACAACGTCCCGCTGCACATCGGAATCTACACCGTGACGTCAACTCTACTCGAGTTCCGAGTAACTGACTACGGACAACAGAACCACAATGCAGTGCTACGCAGCTACTACGTCGGATCTACGCTACACCGCCACTTCACGACGATCTACACACTCAGGACTATACAGTCCTAACCTCTAGATCTCCAAGGAAGCTTCTATTATCGATATCATCGTCATCATCAACAAGGAGTTTACACGTTGCTACTCACTCTGTATATTAGGGGCAGGGTGAATAATCAAATCAATAATAAATTAACTGTGTAAATAGTAAAATCAATCATTGAAAATTACTATCACCATTTACCACCACACATAGATCCCTAAAGCGGTGACCCCGACGTGATGAGGACCACTTCATACCTAAAGTGATGTCCCAGACTTCTTTCTTCTTTTTGTCTTTTTTTTTAATTTAATTCTTTTTTTTAAAGCGACTCTATTGGCCACTTCAGTCACGCGGAGCCGTTGTTTTTTTGTTTAATATTTTTTATTTAAAGATGCGGTGACTGCAAGATCACAATAAGATGATCACAGACTTTAATCGATTTAATACAAATTTAGATGAGGATTCGGAGTCCGATATAGACGAAAATCGTATATCTTATTGATTAAAAATAATTATAAGATTTTCAAATCCACAACTATACCTGCTTATAATTATTTATTTTAAACTCGCTATAACCCATCAAAAAGACGCTTCTCTAGATAGTTACAACACTATGTAGAGTAGCGTCTTGAGAACTTAATAATTAATTAATTGGTCGAAGATATACAGACTGCGTCTAACTCACGAAATTCTAAAAATGAGTTATATAAGAGTGTGAATAGCTCAATACGATATATTTACTGAAGACATCCAAGCATTAAGTGCTATAGTTTTATATAAATTCAATATTTTTCAATCCGCATCACGGCCATTCAATAAACTCTTTAAACAAACACGGCTACTCAAACTCAAAAAAGTGGTTTTTCGACTTCAAATTTATAAATTCTTGCCAAAAATTATGTTGGTTAAAAACATTCGTGTGGTATGAAAGCATTGGGCTCTTTAATTCTTCTATTACTACACGATAGTAAATTTGTAGAAAACATCTAAGGGGGTTTTGTACGCCTCAGATAGTACCTACTTTTTACTTAATGCTTTATCAAATTCATTAAACGTAGAACCCGCATAGAACAAAATAAGTACATTTCGTACATTTAGACATTATGTAGAAAGAATCCAACCTGCAAAACGATATAAAAAAAATTATAATTACATTAAAAAAACATTTAAAACATCTCTACATTGAACACTACGCAAAAAAATGCAATGATAAATTGGATGTACTTATTAGGTTTTTGTAGATTCAAATTTTTAGAAGCCAGTTCCATATGTTTTAGATTGGATGCTTTCAGAAGCGCGTCCAATTTATGCTACGTATCACGATTGTCAATATATACTTTTAAGTTAAAAAAATTAAATATGTGCCTATACCCAGGAAATATTTTCATTGTATCTTTTTATTAGACTTTTCCCCGTAAAAAGTAAAAATGGGTTTTTGTGCGGCTCGATAAAGGTATCTGTGTAAATGTATTATAATATGACGAAAGTACGAAGATAATTAAAAGTAAATCAAACCGGCGTTAAGGGGCTCTGATGAGAGATGTTGATATGTAATTAGGATAGTTTATCCAATAAGGGTAGTAGAACCAGAGTGGATGATATGATTTGAGCGGAAGAATGGATTTTGGGGGAAAGTGTGGGCTGGAAAACGTCTATCAGTAGAGTAAAATAATAATTTTGTTGTTTGTAGCCCAAAGAAAGGTCTACACTAAATCCATTTGCAGTAGGATCATTAATGTTATGGTTTGTGTAGTTAATTTCATTTTGCGGTTCGGAGGGGTAAATCAATTATGTCAATGGATAATATTGAGAAACCCTAAAACAACAAAATCACTGCAGTACATCTGAACTTAGGGAAGCAACAGATAAACTTAAGTAGGTGCTAACAATAGTTTTACATCATTTCAATCCATGTTTTCGTAGGACCCGTTACAGAATTAAACCGTACCGAAATTATCAAAAAATCTCAAAATATTTTTTCGCAGATTTGATTTTTCTGTATGTCTTTCTAATTGATTAAAATTAATTTGATTTAAAATTTCAGAACTTTGTTCTGAAAAAAGTACAACTTGACAATGAGAATGTGTTCTTGAATATAAAAATGATCATATTTAATTAATTAAATTGAGCGTTGTTTCATTTACAGAGTGGACGCTTATTATTATTGGTGCACCCATGAGTAATCAATTATTTAAGTGTCAACAAAAAAAAGAATTTAACTACATTTAATTTTATTTTTATTCGATTTAATCTCCATGGTTATCTAGAACCTTTTGCCATCTTGTTGGTAGACTTTTAAGAAATATATGCTTCTAGGTGTTTTTAAAGTGTCATTATCAAACCCTACCAGGCGCCCACTTCGATCGCTATCAGACAAGTCAAAATCACCATCGGAAAATTTTCTAAACCGACGTTAGCACTTATTTACTTTCAACACATCTCCATACACATCACAAATTTTCTTTGTTGCAACCGTTGCATTAACACCCGATAGACAATGAAACAGCATGCGATGACGTAAATGTTCTTCAGTTAGTTAATTGTCCGCCATTTTACAACAGAGTAATAAAAAAATAATAATTTAATTGCCACAAGTCACAAGACCACGAATTATAATATTGCGTATAAAATACATCTTTACACGTCACTTTACTGAGCTTGGCTGAAGCAAACATTCCACACCAAAAATAATTCATTACTTATGGGTACACCTATTACCAAAGCAATTTCATTTAAGCCCCGAGTTTTAATCCACTGTGCACTTAACAGTCCTATTTGTATGTTTTTAATGTATATCACTAATGATAATATTATATAATAATATGCGATTTTTTTCATTACAGATTAGTGTAGTAATCAACTATTACAATTTCAAATGTCTATCTTTCCGTAATTAGCTGGAAATAGGCTGGAATTTCAACAACCCTGATGATTAAGTCTAACCTAGTCGTTAATGAGGCCCGGGCGCCCGAGGGTGACACATCAATCAGCGCACGGCTTATGTTAAACGCAAGAGTCGTTATTAATAATAGTTTATAGCCAGTTTTGTATTAAATAATGTAGGGTGGCAAAAACTGTCGTAAAACTTATAGTTAATATCTGCGATATTGAAGGATTCGGCGTTAACGTAATTGAGATTATTCATGAAGATCATTGAATTGGGTGAATAACATAAACTTTGTTAACTCTAAGTGAGTTTAACTATAATCTTATTTTACTACTCAATTTAATACTAATATAAAATTAAAATAAAACTCACATAGAGATAACATTGCTTATGGTTTTCACCCGATATATATTTAATTTTAAAAAATTTCAATACATCGCATGGCTACAATCCATGGAGAATATTGGCCTTCTCAAGCTTAAGGTCACTACCATCTATCCTTACGATGTTTCTTCCGGTTTCGTATACCAAGTTGTCTAGCATCCATCTCGAATTAATTATCGCCAGACCTTCACTAAGATCTTACCTGTGGTCGCATCTCTTAGGCTTGATGGTACAGTGCTATCTGTGGGTACCTTGGGTGAGGCATTCTTTCGATATGTCCTGCCCAGCGTAGTCCATCCATCTCCAGTCTGGCCGTTGTCCCGACTTGAAAATCTCATCTGTGGACATCAGCGGCGCGCGGCGAGAAGAAGAAGCATGACTTTTTCCTAAGCATGTATTTTGAAAAGAAACCGAAAATAAAAGCCACGCTTCTCGTCCTCACTGCACGCTCCCGGTGGACACCAAATCCCTTCTCATCGCTTCTTCATTGCCGATGAATGCACGCGAGTATACCCAATTGCAAGATGCTCCATCTGTATAGGTTTTATGTATATTTGTGTATTTTAAGAAAACAACATATCTTTATACTCTGTAAGTCAGCATATTTGCTTAACTTTAGCTGGTTTTGAATATCGTCTTACGGTGAAAATTCCAATGTTCTCGATTTGTCCAGTGTTCACCAATCAAATAAAATTGTGTAGTTATAAAATAATTGTGTGAAATTATATTATAAGTATGAATACAAAGTGTTTAATAAAACATGCAATATTCCTGGTGTATTAAAGTATTTCCCTTGTCCGAAAATAATTTACTATCCAGCTTTGCATAACAGTGCGTTTCAATTCACCGTCATTTTACGTACCTAGATACCAGGTTCATTAAGTCATTATCAAGAGCTTAACAATACAATGGCGTGATCTCTGCGGCTTCGCTTATTGCTTTCACTATTATATACTTTATTATAAATATATTTACAAAAATAAGTGATTTAGAAGCGCACTTAGTTATAGATATATATATATAGATATATATATAGTATGATATCTATTATCTATATATATATATATTCTCTATATATATATATATATATTACATAAAATTATGCAAAATGATGATAATATTTGGTATTTTTTTGTATTTTAATATATTTAAAGGTATTATATTAAAAAAAAAATCGGTTATAACTGTGATTCTTTTTTTCCATTTTTTTCCGACTCAGTTGAAAAAGATTATCTACCATAATAGATTCCCTATAATATATACGTATACTGTCAAATCGGCAAAAATTCTTTTTTCATTTTACTATCTTAAATCATCCAATTTGCTATATATTTTCGGACAATGCTAAAAAAATATATAAACGAATCATATATTAAGCGAAAATTAAATCTTTTTTTAACATTATTCATTGTTAACATTGAAAACATTGTGTAAATCGAATGGACGCTAAAACAAAAATCGATTTTTTGCAAATTCGACAGTACCTGTACGTAGGACCGTTGATATTCTTCAATTTGAGTAAATCTGTAAATCCTTCTAATTGATTTAATTGCTTTAAATATTAGGTCCTTACATATGAAATTGGCGTTTAGTATGGGAAGAACATAAAGCCGATTTTTTTTTATTATAATATATTTATTTAATCAAAGTATGTACCATTGCTATTTATGCACTTTTGCCATCTCATAGGTAGTTCATCGATCCCTTTACTAAAAAAACCATTTGGACGGGAATCAATAAAATCTTTGAAGGCGGTTTGGACTGCCCCATCGGAGTTGAATTTTTTTCTTTGCAATAAGTTATCCAAATTTCGAAAAAATTGGTAATCTGTTGGGGCAAGGTCCGAAGAGTACGGTGGATGTCTTAGACATTCCAATTGAAGCTCCTCTAATTTGGTAGCCGTCTGTTGTGCAGTGTGTGGTCTAGCGTTATCATGAAGCAGCAGTGGCCTAGAGCGATTAACCAGCCTCGGTTGTTTAGCAGCTAGCTTTTCCATCATGGTTTGCAGTTGCTGACAATAGACATCTGCCGTAATCGTCTGGCCAGATTTAAGAAAGCTGTAGTGAACGACACCAGCACTAGTCCACCAAACGCTCACAACTAACTTTTTTGGAGTCAATTTTCGCTTGGGGCATGGTTTGGCTGGTTCGGCAGGGTTCAGCCATTGCGATGAGCGCTTCCGATTATCGTACAGGATCCACTTTTCATCACAGGTAATGATTCGATTTAAAATCCCTTCATTATTGTGCCGGTTGAGTAATGCAACGCAGCAGTCACGCGCGTTTGTTGATTTGCTTCACTCAATTCGTGAGGTACCCACCTTTCAAGCTTTTTCACCTTACCAATTTGCTTCAAGTGGATTAAAACAGTTTTATCACTAACACCGCAGCCTGCAGCTAACTCGGATGTGGTTTGCGATGGATCCGCTTCCACAATAGCCTTCAATTCTTCATTATCAACTTTGGTCTCCGGCCGTCCACGGGGCTTGTTCTGCAGGTCGAAATTTCCAGAACGAAAACGTTGGAACCAAAAACGCACTGTGTTTTCTTTTGCGGCACCGTCGCCATACACATCATTAATCCTTCGAGCCGTTTCTGTAGCACTGGTGCCACGGTGGAACTCGTACTCGTAAATAACGCGATATTTCAAGTTTTTCATTTTGTAAACTGAGTGACGCAAAGAAAAAAACAATTGAGGAAAGAACAAATGAATTATAATTTTCAAAACACAAATACATGAGTAAATAGCTGTATAAATTTGGATTTGGAATTCCTAACCAAAGAGAAGATATTTGAGATCAAATTTGCCAGTACGGCAAAACGCCAATTTCATATGTAAGGACCTAATATATTAGAACTACGACTTCAAATAGCAAAATAACAGTAAATATCATGCGATTTTTTTTAAATTATACTATTTTTATTTAATTTATTTTTAAGTAAAATCTTTTTTTTAATTTATATTCAAATTTAATTTATTTTACTTAAATTATATAATTTCGTCATTTTTTCAGTATTTATTTAAGTGCGACAAAACCAGTGAAGAAAAAAAACATTGAATATATATTTTTAAATGCTCGAATAAAGTCTAGCCAAAACATTGATTCCTTATCAGATGAGAAGTGATGGATGTGATAATCAAAATAATCAGAACATCTCTTAGAGTACTACATATCGTACGTCATAATCAGCATCACTGTTCTTTCTTCAGGGTGATATGCGACAGAAGATCTTGTGCAGTACAATTTTTTCTGATAAAAAAACAAAGAT
Source organism: Agrypnia vestita (assembly GCA_016648135.1). Lineage (NCBI taxonomy): Eukaryota > Metazoa > Arthropoda > Insecta > Trichoptera > Phryganeidae > Agrypnia > Agrypnia vestita. Next base: position 12,358 of record JADDOH010016747.1, read on the forward strand.
GCATCGAAAAAATCGAGTGTCTTGAATTATATTAAAATCAATATAAAATAGAGAAAATGTAAAAAAATTTCAAGTGATTCTCTTTGTTCAGGGACACATGAACGAGTAACATTTCCGAACAGTTTAAGTATTAAAAACAAAATGTTTAAGAATTCAAATTATGCATAAAATGCTGCCTCCTGAATTTAATACCACGCGTATGCTTCATTCGTTTCTGTTTGTACTTGTTCTGTTAGTACCTACCATGTACTATGGCAAAACGGCATTTTTAATGCTAAATGTCTTCCTTACACGTAATATGGAAATCTCAACATTTCCTTTCTGTTTATCCTGCTCGCATCATTATCTTTCTTTGTCAAATTTAATTATGTGATTTATTACCCTGCAGATGGTGTGCACGCCGAATTGTCGGGAACAATAAATGTCGAAACAGAACCAGACATTATTCGCCTGCTGCAATTTTTGTAGAAATCTTTTCGACGGAAAGATTTTACGAATCGTCAACATTAAGTGAAATAAACATTCACATTTCAACTGTCTTTATTTTGTTCAGAATATAATTTACAATTCTTTTTTTTTATTATTATATATTATACATATTGTTAATTATTAATTTATCATAAAAAAGTGAACTGTGTAATATCATAAACATTCGAAATTTTCATAATATATTTATAATAATACACTTTTATGTCACTCAAGGACCATCTATTAGGGTCATCATGAACTGTTGATCCGTTTATTTGTTAAAAAATAAATAAAAATAACAAAACAATTGAACTCTAAATGATATTCCCAATATCTGTGGTGTAAAGCGGTAATTGTGCAAATAGTTATAAAAAACTGTAAATATGTAAAAAAAAATAATAACATAAGAATCTTTTTTTAATCCTGTATGGATTCCAAGTAAATATATACATTTTGTTGCAAGACCTATATAAATTATGAAAAACAAAAAAAAATAGTATTAGCGACTGCTCAATCGGATAAAACATGTAAAACATAATGAAAAATTGTTTTAATTAAAATTTAATTACAAATGGTTGTAAGAAATTGGCAACTGGCAATAAACTCACCATTGTAAGAGTATGTAAGTATGTAAAAAGGTGAATAAAAAGAAATTTGCTTACGATAAATGACAAACTTTAGAAAGTAATTAAAAACTGAATAAGAGATTATGAAATTGGAAAAGGCCTTGACTATAATCAATTTTACTGGTTTTTATTTATAAGTATGCCCCATTCTTATGATACAATAGCTTAATTTTTTTTACTGAACATATGATTACTATAATAATGATTACTATATAACGATGATGTACATTAAATAAGATAAAAAGATACCTACTCAGAAATAAATCAGAAAATTATATTTTTAAATGGTTCTATAAAATTTCAACTTACAAATAAGATGTGATATTAAAAAATTCTCTAAAAATATTTGTCTAAAATAAATTTACTTAGCAGATTTCTAATACTGCTAAAATAGTTGAGAGATAGGTATAGATAGGATAAGATAAGATTTAAGTTAGGAGAAATTTGTTGGTGTCGTGGTCATGACGCTCGCCCGGTGGTCTGGTAGTAGGTCATTCGAGCCCCATTCCAGGACACAAGTTAGGCCTATTTTCATAGTGCAAGCGTTCTTTTAAAAATATTAATGCGTGTTAGCATCTTTATTTAAAAAAATAAAGTGAAATGAAATCTTTCTGTAAAAAAAATCATCGGCTTATAAAGCCGAATAATCGTGTTTATTGAATCTGGATTTCAATACAAAGCATGCAATATATAACCTTTAGGGGAACGTCCATAAACCACGTGGTTCCGATATGACCATTTGAACCCATCCCTCCTCCCATCCTTTTTATTTATTTTTTATTTTTTTATTATTTTTTATTTTTATGTACCCCTCTCCCCCCCACCCGATGAAACGATGACATTTTTTGCTGTTTTCTCCTGCCAAAACTAATTTTAAATTATTGGGTATAAAATGAACAAGACATTTTCGTAATTAATAAGAAAAGAAAAAAATGTTGATGATATATCGATCGCATATGTTCCGCTGTACCGTTTTAATAGTATCAAATCAAATAAAGGAAAAAATTATGTAGCATGACTCTGACTCTCTCCTCCCTCCCCTTACGTAGCCCAGCGTATTATCTAATTTTAACCCCCCCTCCTGATCAAGTCAGTTTATGGACGCTTCCTAACTGGGAAAACCACTACGCATCCAGAAGGACTGACTCATAGAAGACGATAGTTTCATATAAAATCAAATTTAAAAGTGAAATTGAAGGACCACATTATTGTAAAATGCCTGCAACCATTATTATTTTTTTAATAGAGATGCGGACACAAGAGTGTGTGTAGCATCAAAATTCTAACTATTTTCAAAATAAGCTAAACGCTTTTGCTCTAAAATAGGACTAACTGCTGTCCTGGAACCTGGCCCGAACCATCGACCACCAGATCACTGGGCGAGGGTCGTGACACCAACAACCTACTCATTTGTTATATTGTAAATCTTTATGGAATCCATCATCTCTCAAGAAATAAATAAAACTTTTTTTGTCGATTTATTCGATTATTCCGCTTGTATGTGTTTCTGTAGACACGGTCGAAAATAAACTAAATTTTGTCCATATATTAGTTATATTAGTATTATTATTATTATTATTATATTAGTTAGTGTTCATTGAAAAAATAGGGCCTCTGTTTACGTTTGTAAGTTTATGACTAAATTGACTGATAACTTAATAAGATATTTCCTGGGATTTTTCTTCTCGCCTTTTTCTTTATAAAATTCGCAAGCGCGAGATGCTGTTCCATTAGCGTAATGATTCCAGGTGATGTTAGCCTCAAATCTGAGACTTTTCGAAATTGTCTTAAAAGAGTCTCCGTATACTTACATAAACGTAACATTTCATATAATATACATACAACAAATAAACTTAATGATTTTGAAAATATTTTAAGTGTGTTCAAATTTTTCGAAAACCCAATACTTTGTTATTCGATCGTTAGTCGAAAACCCAATTCAATTTTGTCCTAAGAGGGAAATGTGTTCAATCACGGGTAGAATTGATGAACATTTCATTACCAATTACACTTAACTTAGCCATACGATAGGTCGTAAGCCCTACACTACTTAGAGACGAATTAAAACATATAACATAACACAAACTTACAGTAATTTAATATATTTCTAAAATGTCAGATGTTTTGAGCTTTGATAAGACACTTCATGCTTTGAAGATTAAATTCTAAAAATATTTGTCAGTCAATTAACATTTTCGAAATTCGTAGTGAAGTACCTATTATGTATACCGACGGAGTAATTCAAATTTAGAAAATACGCCGCCTTTGCTAACAATCAAACTTTTGTAATGATTCCAATTTGAAAAAACTATTAAAATTTCTAAAAATCCGAAATTATACTATAATTATTGATTTATTTATTTTTTATTGATCTTCTTGATCGTCGCCACAAGTCTGCTTGCAAAGTTTCAGCTCGATTTGTTCACGGAAAAATGGTCAAAAATTGATCCAAAGTTTTTTCGACGGCAAGCCGGCAAGCAAGCAAGCAGACGCCACGAGTTAATATAAAGGGAGTAAAAAAGATTACCATTTTTCAACACTGAATTTTTGTATAACGACAAGGCAACGCAAACACACATATTTTCAGGACAAATGTTATCATTTCAGAATTCTTATAAATATTTTTAATTTTTTATATAAATTATTTCGCTTACGAAAATGTCCCAATGTGCAAGGTTATTTGGAAAACAATAACTACCTCGCAGGACTATATTTCTGCCTTTATTATGAATCATGTTGAAAATGTTCAAGCAGCCATGACCTAATATCAATAGCAATATTAAGTTACGCAATATCAAAATTTGCATTTTTTTATTCAATATTTCTGACTTATTTTTATTGATATGAACTATCATTTTGGTAATTTTTATCTTCTTCTTCTTCTTCTTCTGCTTCATCTAGGACTGCGTCCTGTCATCGCTCGAAGCCTTTTCCTGGAATACAGATACAGATGTCCAGCTATCTCGCCATCTTTTATGCGGTTTTCCTGGGAGTCTGGTACCTGACGCCAGCTTGTTCGCTGCTACGCTCACTACTCTCTCAGAACAAGCTCTCTCCACATGGTCTCTCCAGTAATGTCTTCTAGATCTTCCCCATCGGACAATATCCTCGACGTCGCAAGTCCTGCGAATTTCGGAATTCCTCACTCGGTCTCAGAATGTCAGTCCCGCAAGGGGACGGAGAGTCTTCATCTCAGTTGTTCTTAGGAGATTTTTAGTTCTGGTAGTGTCAGCCCTTGTCTCGATACTGTACGTCATGATCGGGTGAACAAAGGTTTTATATATTTTCACTTTACTCTCCTTGAGCATGTGGTCGTTTCTCCAGACAGTATTTCTTAAGCATCCAGCAACAGTTGCGGCTTCGTAGAGGTCTTTACTGCTGGATATCTCGACACCCAATTATCTTGATCTCGATAGCTAGCTCAATAAGAACTTGAAGTCCATTATTGCTCTATTATTTTATCGTCAATCGCAAGCTTGCATCGTACTGATTGTTTCGATGTCACCATGCCCTTAGTCTTATCTATGAAGATTTTCATGTTGAATCTTTGCGAGGATGTATGAAATTTGTGCAGAAGTTTTTGAAGATCGTCTTCGGAGTTGGCTATTAATATCGCATCATCAACATAACATATTATATCTTTTTGTCTCTCATGTCGCAGCCTAGATTCATTGATTTGACATCTTCTATTAGCTTATCCATGATGATATTGAAAAGTAAGGGGCTCAAGCTATCTCCCTATCTGATGCCTACTATGGCTGGGATTTCTTTCGATAGATCACTGTTTACCTTTATGCGCATTTTATTATTAGTATTCAAATTATTAATAGCTTTGATGATGGGTAGTGTTACATCTTTTTCCGTTAGAATACTATAACATTTTCTAGAAGCACTCTGTCAAAGGCTTTAATGAGGTCAACAAAACACACATACGCCGGTTTGTTATATTCAATTTTCCCTTATTTGTCATACCATGAATATTGCGTCAGTGGTGGACCGGTTTTTTCTGAAACCTTGCTGTTCATCACAATTTTGTAATATATTCTCCAGTTTTGTTCTTAAATGCTTGTGAAGAGTTTTTGTGACGCTCTCTCCAATATTTTTATTTTTGATTTTGTTACTATCTATATTTTTAATATTTGTTAAACTTTGTATCGCAACGAAAGGACCACTGGCCCCGCAACGTGTTAATAATTCAACAAATTAGTAGTTTATGCAAAGTGTTTTCTCTTTAATTGTGCATAATTTGTAATATAATAAATATAATATACACTATTTTTGGTTACAGTATGGCTAGCTGATACTGCGTCTGGACCAGGAGGAGGACATTTCCGACAGGGGTGCAGCTTGCGGGTCTGCACACGACTGTTTCGAAAAAGACACATCGCAGCATTGTCTCGCCCGCGCACGAGATATCTGCTCCGTATACGGACACACTTATTTCCATGTCGCATACATTATTCATGAATAAATCACATAAATCACAAATGGGATATCTTCTTAAAGAACGTGTATACGCGCTCTCGCCTGGGGGAGGGGCGGCTCGCGGGCCCGAGTCACGTAGCAGTCTTTGTATACTATTTATAAACAGGAAGGCGGCAGCAGTACCAATGGGCTCCTACATTTTTAATGACGTCAGTGCCTAACGGAAGAATGGAAAAAAATGGAATTGGTTGAGATTTTCCAGAGCGCAAACCACCAGAAATGGAATTACAAAACGTCAACCGTAGTTAAAGTAATTATCGCCAAAGTTCTTCTTGAAATTACTTCTAATAATTTTCTTTAAAATGTTCAATCTCTGACGCAGAAAAATTTCTTTTATAAATTAACCTTTGATAATTAATTTATGTGGAATAAATTATTATCCAATAATAATAAAAAACTCTCAAAATATTAATATCTGAGGGTTACTTCAGCTGTGCGCAAAGTAACTTAAAGAATTTTGTTTTTTTTTAAACTTTTTCGAATTAATGAACTTGAATAGTTTTGATTCGATGTCCATTATTTTTAAATTACTACGATCTGAAAATCAATTCGACGATTAATAATAATTATTTATTGGCGGTTTCGATAGAACTGAAATGATTTATTTTTTCAAGTGATTCGGCAACATTGTAGATTGACATTTAAAAAAAATATTGATTGTGTTATTTGTATGTATCTACTTATATTATTTGATTAATTACACCTAGATTATTCATTTTGATATTTTGACATATATATAACACCCTGACGATGGAAAGTTTATTTCCGAAACATGTAGGTGTAATTAATCAAATAATATAAGTAGATACATACAAATAATATAATCAATTTTTTTTAAATGATTTAAGCAACTTGATTATTAGTTATTGAAAAGAATTTTACTTTTACAGTAGAGACTAATATTCTGTATTCTCCATCATTTATAGAATAAAAAATGTATTTTTTCAGTGACGGCTTATCCCTCATCAAAAAATCACGCCGTGTTCACGAAATAAATCCCCTGCTGGCCTTTTTAAGAATGTTATGTTTTGCCATTTTTCGAGATAAGTAACCTTTTTCCATGCAATTACTGTTTAAAAACGATCATTACTAGCATTCAAATACAGATTGTCTTTGTGAGAGGGGCAGCCATTTAATACAATATTCGCTCTTACAAACAACACAATATGAACGAAATCTTTATTTTATAAAACATTTGTCTTACGTATATAACTGTTAAACTTTTACAGTTACTTTATCGAAAAAACTTGCATCAAATAACATCCATTTAAATTTTTCTAAATACACTTCAATTGCTGCACCAATCACAGCAAAATGATTCAAGTATGATTTCGCTCATTTCGGAAATAGGGAAAACTTATTATTGTCAAAATTACAATTATATTTACAATAATTACACTATAATTACATTATATTTTGTTAGTTGTCGACATACGAAAATACATCTGATTTAATTTATAGCAAAAATAAACGTTTTTCTTCATACACCTACGTGCAATTTTAATATAAAATAATATTAAATTTAATAATTCAACATTTTATGTAATTAAATAATACATTTCGTTTACGTAGATGAAAATAAACAAAGGAACGCCTTATGATTTAATTTAATATAATTTCTTGAATCCAAAATCGAAATTTTAATAAAATATGAACGTGTGCGTGCCACTGGCGACCGCCCCTTGCCTACGTAGGAGCAGCAATATCTTGTAGTGTCGCCATGTTAAAAAAAAACATGACTTATTGGTGAATATACTTGAGCATGTCGCAATCGAAATATTTATAGCCAATCACGAGCGATGGTTATTTATTTATTTTGTAAAATATCTCGCTTCTATTCCTGGGCGGAGTTCTAAAGCACGGAATATATAACTCATTTAGGAAAATGAAGCACAGAATGGAATAAAGGATGTACTGAATTTATCTACGTTATTTTGCCCGACGGCGCAGGTACTCAAACGCAAAACAATAATATCTCGTAGTTCCTCTCATTAAAAATAAAATAAGTCTGTAAAAAAGTTGTCTACAAAATTCCCAAGATTTTCAAAAGCGCGCCCAGCGAAACATTATTCTGTGGTTTATATTTTCTGATTATCAAAAACTGAATTTTTTTTCATTTATTTCTCTCGGTTTCTCTTCTTTAAAATTTTTTAAAGTCTTAATTAAAATTTTAAAATATTCAGTAAATGACTATTTGAGTACAAAAATGGATGTGTGATTTTTAGTGAATTGTTTTCTTAATTGTACAAACTTACATTAACATTTTTTAAATAGAAAATTCAAATTATAATTCACAATTAAATTTAGTGTAAAAGCAGACTCATTACTAACTAAGTTACGCGCGTTCTAAAAAAATATTCAATCATACATAACATTTTTCATAATCTTCTGTGTGACGTTTTTGGGCTCTTGTGCCATGTATTTCTAACCTTTCTTGCCGACGTTCACTGATCAGCGACACAGACATAATAATGGAATGTACATCAATTAGAGACATAGTTCGAAAAAATCCGATATTTATATTAAAAATAGAAAATCGGATTTTTTCATTTATCCGATATTTATTGAAATAATTAGGAAATTTATTTTGTACATGAATTATTATTTATTAAATAAATGAATTGCATACTTAAAAAAGCTAATATATGCAATTATTATATATAAGTTATAAAAGTTGCTCTTTCTAATGTAGTGTTATGAGTATTTGTTTCTTTGTGTGAAATAAAAAATGGATTATATGAAACAAAATAAACTAAAACACAAGCGTAGCACTTTTTAAAATACAACTAGAGCCATCTAGTAACAACCGCAGATATCAAAAAAACCTGAAACACTTTTAAAATACAACTAGCGCCGTCTAGAAACGACCGCAGATATTAAAAATATAACTTGTAGCACTTTTTAAATTACATCTAGCGCCATCTAGTAACGACCGCAGATATTTAAAAAAACAATCTGTAGCATTTTTTTAAATACAACTAGCGTCATCTTTTATGTTTTTTTGGATATATATGAAAGATGAAAATCAAGCCATAAATATCATTATATATATATATCATGATATTAGGTCCTTACATATTAAATTGGCGTTTAGTATGGGAGGAACATAAAGCCGATTTTTTTTATTATAATATATTTATTTGTTCAAAGTATGTACCATTGCTATCTATGCACTTTTGCCATCTCATAGGTAGTTCATCGACCCCTTTACTAAAAAAACCATTCAGTCGGGAATCAATAAAATCTTTGAAGGCGGTTTGGACTGCCCCATCGGAGTTGAATTTTTTCCTTTGCAAGAAGTTATCCAAATTTCGAAAAAAATGGTAATCTGTTGGGGCAAGGTCCGGAGAGTACGGTGGATGTCTTAGACATTCCAATTGAAGCTCCTCTAATTTGGTAGCCGTCTGTTGTGCAGTGTGTGGTCTAGCGTTATCATGAAGCAGCAGTGGCCTAGAGCGATTAACCAGCCTCGGTTGTTTAGCAGCTAGCTTTTCCGTCATGCTTTGCAGTTGCTGACAATAGACATCTGCCGTAATCGTCTGGCCAGATTTAAGAAAGCTGTAGTGAACGACACCAGCACTAGTCCACCAAACGCTCACAAGTAACTTTTTTGGAGTCAATTTTCGCTTGGGGCATGGTTTGGCTGGTTCGGCAGGGTTCAGCCATTGCGATGAGCGCTTCCGATTATCGTACAGGATCCACTTTTCATCACAGGTAATGATTCGATTTAAAATCCCTTCATTATTGTGCCGGTTGAGTAATGCAACGCAGCAGTCAACGCGCGTTTGTTGATTTGCTTCACTCAATTCGTGAGGTACCCACCTTTCAAGCTTTTTCACCTTACCAATTTGCTTCAAGTGGATTAAAATAGTTTTATCACTAACACCGCAGCCTGCAGCTAACTCGGATGTGGTTCGCGATGGATCCGCTTCCACAATAGCCTTCAATTCTTCATTATCAACTTTGGTCTCCGGCCGTCCACGGGGCTTGTTCTGCAGGTCGAAATTTCCAGAACGAAAACGTTGGAACCAAAAACGCACTGTGTTTTCTTTTGCGGCACCGTCGCCATACACATCATTAATCCTTCGAGCCGTTTCTGCAGCACTGGTGCCACAGTGGAAATCGTACTCGTAAATAACGCGATATTTCAAGTTTTTCATTTTGTAAACTGAGCGACGCAAAGAAAAAAACAATTGAGGAAAAAACAAATGAATTATAATTTTCAAAACACAAATACATGAGTAAATAGCTGTATAAATTTGGATTTGGAATTCCTAACCAAAGAGAAGATATTTGAGATCAAATTTGCCAGTACGGCAAAACGCCAATTTCATATGTAAGGATCTAATATATATCCTCGAACCCTGATTATAGACGTCGAAAATATGCGGCGTTCAAAAATAAAACTGGAAAAAACTTTAAAAAATTCCATTGTACTCGTATTAAATATAGGTACTTTTGATCTAAGAAAACATCACACATTTAATATCAATAAGTAACTTTGCTGATGTACTATTTAAATCGGCATAATTGATTCAATATTTGTACCGTTCAATAGCAATTAACTGTAACTAAATAACGACAAGTTTTGCATCATAACTACGAAGGCTGTATGATAAGTAGTTATGTTAGGGAAGTAAACGCATTTCTAATTATTTTATTCATTTATTTCTTAATATAGAATTCTTACAGCATGATACACTTAGTCCAGTGACGTTCCAGCATTTTTAAGATATTCAAAAAATACAATTTGTTGAACTCAGCAAAGCAGACCACATTTTGACGATGACATCCTCGTATAGCGTGAACTGCTTTTCACCAAGCCATTTTTTTATGTTTGGAAACAAATAAAAATTTCATTGGGCCTTATCTGGAGAATAACATAAATGTTTGAACTGGTGCGTTGTTATGGTGAAAGAAAACTTATACCTTCGTTTCCTTCAATGTTCTTGATCTTTCCGGCTGACGGAACCATTTTCGACTTCGTTGAAGCAGATTCGCCGAGTGAAATCCATTTTTTAGACTGTAATTTCATTTTCGGTATGCAGTGATGGATCTATGTTTTGTCGGCGATCATGTTAAGCCACTCGGATTGCGCTTGAACATGTTCAGAGTACTAGTGTTCAGAGTACATGCAGTTTCGTTTTTGTTCCATTGTGAGCAAACGCGGCACCCATCTCGCCGAAAGTTTTTGCATGCCTTATTTTTCGTGTAGGATATTTATTATGCATTCAATTTGCATATATTCAATATCAGTATACTCCCTTACCTTCACCTGGCGGTCTGCTAATGCGAAATCATGGATTTTGATGACTATTTCTTCTGTAGTCACCTAAATCGGACGGCCTGGATGCTCTTCGTCAGAAACGGATATTCGGCCACGCTTGAATTCATTAAACTAATATCTGATGATAGCCATCAAAGGTGCATGGTCTCTATAAGCGGCAAACAACCTCGCTTCATTGATTTTCTCATATATCGTGCCATTCAAAAAAAAGGAATTGAATCGCTAAGCGATATTACTATTTTTCCATGTTTGAAAACAAACACAACTTGCCCATTTTCTACAGCTCTCAAAACAAAACTACGCTATAAATTTTGATAGGCGTCGATTTAAAGATGCCGTCAAATAATGGTATTCGTATTTTGCGTCAATGGCAACACAATTTGTTCAACACGGGTACTTATCATACAGTCTTCGTGTATGGATTACTCGTAATACGCTGGCAAATGTCATTTCTTTTAAAGAGATAATACATTTTTTCAATTGGTTGAGCAACTTTGTAGATAGAATTTGTTAATTTTTTTTTTATGTAGTAGAGAGCCAGTCCGGTTGACGTGTATGAAACCCTCCGTGTACGAAATGGGGTACACACCCCAGCTGTTGAAAAATCGTAATTTATAAAAAACAATAAAGGTGCGCGAGTTCGTTTTCTCAGCAGCTTCAAATGCGACGTTGCCGTCCCGATCAATTCAGTCGGGAATCTGTCTCCCAGAGAGTTACACGCGCATAAAGCGCGCCCGGGTACCACACACCCCACCTTATACGGCGTGTGGCTCAAAAGGTACGTTTAACTTTTTTGTTTAATACTTATTTATGTATTCAATGTTAAAATATTTATTTTCAGATATAACTTCATTAAAAAATGCCTCAGTTAAAGAAATCCGACATTTTAAGAGCGAAGAAAATAACGAGTTTGACTGTGAATATCGGGATGTAAAACAGGTGTCTGATAATGATTCTGATCATATGAGCTTTCAAAGCCACACAAGCAGTGTGGTCGATGCTAAAATGCTATCTTCTATACAGTAACGATATACCACTTTCAGAACTACGCAAAAAATAGTTATATGTAGGTAAAGACGGGCTTAAAATAAAACAAAAAACCCATACAGGAACATGATTTGCACCAGAGCTGAAAATATTATTACTCGGTAATGGCATTGAAAGAAACAAAACTTACTTGAGAGGAAAATTTATTTTTGAATTGGGTTTATCTTTATTAAAAAATCACCTGAATACAAGAAGACAAAACCAACGGCTTCTTAGAGAACTGCGCAACAGAATAGAAAAATATTTTGAAAAACCTTCTGAAAATCTACAGAGTCCACCGGAAAAACACTACAATGCAGAGATGTACAATGTGTCTTAGAAAAAAATAGAAGGACTAGAACTGCTGTAAAAAATGTTACACGCCAATAAATTCGGAGCATGCGGATTATTTTTGTCAAGATTACGGTAATTATTAATAATTGTGTAATTGGAGTCTTTTATTATTATTGTAGTCTAATAAATTGAAAATACAGTGATTGTAACATGTGCCATTTGATTTTAAATCTTAAGTATAGATTTAATTGTTTTTAGTTTTAAAAAGTTGTGTTTTATTTTTTTTCCAATCGAAAGTCTAATATCATGTAAAATTACACATAAACGTTTTTCTTGAACCCATTTATTACTAGTTATTATTATATATTTTCTATAAATAACTTTCAAATAGGTTTTTTTTGCATATTTTACTTAGATTTATTTTCTGGGTATGTCAAACTCCACCTAGTATGGGATGGGAGATTTGGTCACCTCGTTATACGAAGGGTTAAAATTATTATTATTTTTTTTTTTTTAAATAGAGATGTGAACATGGAATACGTGTCACATCAATATTCTTACTATTTTAAAACTAAGCTAAACGCTTGTGCTATGAAAATAGGACTAACTTGCTAGTCTGGAGTGAGGTTCGAACCCGCAACCTTTGGATCACGAGGCCAGTGTCCTAACCACAAGACCAACAAGCTACTCTAAATTATTAATTAACTATTAAAGTTATTTCGGAAGTTATATTCAAATACGAATGGTTGAAAGTCAAGAAAAATGAAAGAAAGACACTATCGGTTGCTATTGTAACATTTCATTATAGTACTTGTCTGACTTTTCGTTCATCATTGTCGAGTTACCATCGTTCAGCCTCTCCTTGGTACTTGCGGGGGAAAATGCTACTATATTTTGAATTATACTTGATATGAATGTATTAATTTAATACAAACTTATTTTACTCCTATGGATTCGGTCGCTAAAATATAATTTTAACATTGTTTGTTTATTTTCACAGGTTTCTCGGGTATAAGGTGTTGGTAAAGTTTAGTGGTGAGAGTATAATATAAACAAGAATATAGTTAGGTTATTAAGTTTGTTTGTAGACACCAACGAGGGAATAATAGGGTGGATGACGTAGATATTGGCCGTGCGGTAGAAATTTTTCATATCAAGTTTAATTACAAAATAGGAGTTTTACTTTATATTTCTTACGGAATGTTAAAATGGTTAAAATCCAGCGTTAAAATAGTCACCAATCCTTATAGATAGGAATTATTGTTATAGTATTAATAATGTATATTTTGTTGCATTTTTATGGATAGCTAGCTCACTTTTAGAATAAAGCCGACAATTGTACTACTTACCAAAACATATACAGCCCGGTAGCCGGAGGGCAAATAGTTAAATTGTCACGGAGCTTGCCTGTAGGAGGCAAATAAGAACGCTGGAAACTGATTACCGATTTATTCATTCACAAAGTTACTGGACACGAATTTATTTTAAACACTATTCTTTAATTCACGCTACTTCTCAATTAATCACTCGTCTGTGAAACACTTTTTATTGCTTATATTCGGTTCAATTATCGCACGTTAGTAGATATTTCGCTCGATATCTATCGCTTCAATTAATCTCCGCGTTGATAACACTGCGGTCACTAGTGTTTAATCACTGGCTAAGTCGCGTTGGTCAAACGTCAAAACAAACATCGAACCGCCACGGCACTGGCCGCGCTTTTTATACGAAACACTTTGGTTTTTAAATCTTCGAGAACATTCATTACATTTCTAGCGATTTCTCGAAATTTCTAGAGCCTACGTGAGTACATCAGTAATGTTATGGAGTGTTCATGAGATTTCTAAACCCTTCCATAGTGCGCAATTAATCCGGATTCCGGTATTTCTTCACAACGTACTTAATAAGTCGCGCCTATTATTATATTCAGTAAAAACAATTTTTTTCATGGCAAATACGCAGCCAATTAGATAGCAAAGAAGACGGAAGAGAAGAAGAAAACTTACTTTATTGCCGTAGGCGAATTTGTAAATAAAGGAAAATCTTACGCCATTAAGAATTATATAGAGCTATTGAAATAAATATGGAATAGCTTATATGTAATTGAAAAATATTGTATTGAATGCGACACCACATTTATTCTTCTACAAGTTCGTAAGTATTAAAACATGTATTGATTATTGTACTTCTCTTAGTATAAGACAAGGGCCCAGTCCCAATTAAACATCCACAACATTTCACGAAGATCGAAAAGAAGCCCTACTAAAGCCTGATCCGGTTCCTTGTAATGTGCGAGGAACCGGAAAGATAACAGTTATATGATGACCATAAGGTACTATTATTTATCTCTAGAAAAACCAAGAAAAATGTTAAATTAAATTAAATATTCTTAGCGATCAATGTATATTATAGATGTCTCACAGAGACGAAACTGTATTTTTATGGGAATGTAGGTATAGAAGTCTTTTAGGTGTACATAGGTCTTACGACCTATCGTATGGCTAGCTTAAGCGATCAAAGCTTTTTCAGTCCCCTTAAATGACCACAGAGGTCGCTAATGAGACGACTATATTGAATTTGGAGTTTTTGTTAGCATTATACGAGCTTAATCGAAAGTCAAAAAAGAATATATCGTTGGATTCTGATGAACAAACACGGAGTGGTCGAAAGTTCCACCACTAGAAACTAGACACTGGATACTATTCGCTCGATGAACCGACCGTCTTCCAGGGAAATGGGATGCAGAATTGAAGTTAGCAGTGACCACGCCCCGAACATAATTCTTTTTCAAAAACCGGTTCGAAGAAACGCCTCAAAATATTGTCTAAAACATCCAATGCACACACATTCCTCTCGTTCAGACTTAGTCTCAGACGCATAAATATGCAAGCGCTGGTGTAAAAAAAACACTAAAATGTTGATGTTTCTAGATAGCAATCGGAATTTATTTTAATTAATTAAAAATATTATAATGAATAATATGATTTTGTGATGAGTACAAACATAATCCTTTAACTGTAAATTCACAAATCAATGAACACCAACGTTAATGAAATGTCGCAATCCCACCCTTAACACGTGGGGATTTTGCAATTTAATTAATTAAGGTACACTAGAATGTCATCAAACCAAATAACCAATACTGTTTGATCCCTGATTGGTATCAATTCTCAATCGTCTTTATTGAAGCAGATGCTTCTTCCGATCACACCTTGAGCCAAAGACAATACCTGATACACGTATTTCTTAGTCAAATATTTATTGCAACTGCTTAATTCTATTTTTCAAAAATCAGATGTAGCGCCAGAAAACCACGTCATACAAGAAACATCGTTATTAACAAATCAAAAAATGTCTAAATACAAAGTATGCGCTTAAATCTAGCCTCGAACTATTTACTACAAAGATTGTACTATTGAATAATTGAGCGTTAACATTGTAGAAATTATTCATGATGATCATTCATTCAATTGGGTGAAAAACATAAACTTTGTTACTTCTACGGTAGTTCAAATATAATTTTATATTTTACTACTAATGTTTCGGTACTAACAGAATTTTTCATTGACAGGAGAAGTATTGTGGACACCAGCTGTTCGTACCCAGCGTTGCAAGGGTTAAAAATAGAGTTAAACATAAGTTTATGGAGGGAAACAAAGTTTCCATTGATTTTCAAAGCCTGTAATAAAAATAATGTTTCCATTTAATCTAGGCTGGGATGAATGAGATGTCCAGCGGGGGAATGTGGCCTACGTTTTCTGCCGGATCCTCAGAAAAAGTAAAAAAAAATTGGGTAGTAAATATCGGTTAAACGGTGAGGATTTATATCCTAATTCCTTCCTCCGAAATAGAAGATATATATTGGGGGGTATAGGGAGGGGAGTTACCCGCCGGGTCCGTAAAAATAAGTATGCAAAATTTAGGTTAGACCGGTCAAACGGTATAGATCGGTACAGAAAATATTACAGGCGGAGGGGTGGGGAAAAGGGGGTGAGAGTATGTCACATATATTTACAAGGAACATATATCAGGGGGAGGGGGTGGGATAAAGGGGGAGAAGTGAGGAATTCGTGTGCAAAATTTGTGTCAGATCGATTAAAGATTAATACCGGTAAAGATTAATACAAAAAATACATCAAGAGGAAGGGGTGGCGTAAAGGGGAAGGGGAAATGTCGTCTATCTTATCCACTAGGTCCTTATAAGTAAGTATTCGAAATTTGGCCCCGATCAATGAATGGACGCCCACCGCATTTCCAGGGTCGTTTTATGAGCGAAAGCTATCAGCTTACCGACCTACCGACCCTACTCATACGTTACCAGGTCGACAATTTTTTACTCTAAAATTTGTGTCATATCGTATAATGGGTGATGCGACCCAGAGAGGCCTGCAAAAGTCCACTCACTGTACCTTTCCCACACATAAATAAAATTTATTAAAGCAGTATCAAATATTACAAGTTAAAGAAGGAGACGTATATATAAATATATATATAGATAATATATATATATATATATATATATAATTATACAGGGTAAATATAGAGAAAAAGAGCTAAAGAAAAATGAAGTTATGAGAACTATAAACGTAAGATACGTAGAAAAATAAGACTAATACGCAAAATTAATCAAATACGAAATCAACTATGGTGTTTATTACAGACATATATATATAGAATATAAATATATATAATATAGTATAGTCTATATATTATACATATATTATATGCCTAAAAGCCGATCGAAGAAAGGATCTATAAAACCAAAAGAAAGGACACAGAGTTAGGGTGGGAAAGGGGGACAATGAGGGAACGAAGGTATACAGACTCACTCCCTAAACGGGAAGGACAGATAACGCAACGCACAATACAAAAAAAAATACAACACAATACAAGGAAAAAAAACGGAGTTCGAGTCCAAGCGCCACGGGTCCACAGTCCATAGAAATTCAACCACGGAGCAGATCCCAACGCGATACCCACGTCCTGACGAAATCTCGGGAGAGTACGAGGCTCCCAGCACCCGTCCGAAGCACGTGCCCGGTGCTTCACCCCCTCGAATCCATTTTTTCAAAATTTATTTAATTAATAGATAATACATATGATAATTAATAAATAATACATAACAATGATAACAAGCAAATATCAACAATAAAATTATTATTATATGTTACACCTCACCAAAAATAATTAAGATTCTTATGTGTGGTGAAGATTATCACTTACATTAGATTATATTGGCAGTGTAATCTAATTTAACAAATAAAGAGAATTATAGGTAATAAATATACTGTTTATCTAATATATTGAAAAATTTTGAATAACCAGCCAAAAAGAGACTAAATTTAATCACAAAAGCCAATTCTACAATAAATGAGAATCAATTCGAGTTCACCAGGAAAATATTCACACAAGACGCAACCGCAAAACATTCAATAATTTGGACAAATCAAGTAATTGCATAGGTATCTTCATCGATTCAAAGAAAGTACTCGATAGTATCTCCCACGAACAACTCGTACCAGATTCAAAATAAAACGAGATTGACTGCACAGTCCCAAACGGATAAAAAGACCTCAAATTTTTATCTTGCATTCCTCAAACACCCACACGCCCAGATGCCGTGCTCCGGCGTCTGAGCCACGCGACTGCAAGCATACTAGGGTGACACAGAGAGCCCAAGATTACGTAATTTGCTCCTAAACACGCCATGTCCCGACATCAGCTGCATCGCGTGGTGGTCAAACTTTGGAGGAACCCCCCTGCCTTTTTCACTCGTGGTAATCACGGGGAGGAGAAAATATGTCCATTTCCCCATCGGCGCCGTGTCCCATCGTTCTTGCCATCTTTCAATCACTACTGTCCTTATCCTTTCTCACAACTCCTGGTAATCGGCATCCTAGGGACTGCAAGTCACCTCAAAAACGGTGACTTCTAGTTCAGAGAGCTGCGAGCATGGGCTTCAATCACCTGGCGTCGGCGGGCAGATCGGCGGGCAGAACACCCAGATAGGTAGGCAGAACACGCAAATAGGTAGGGCCGCACCAGACACCGCCCGGTATCCGCTGACCTCTGTTTAGTGCAGATGAGAGCGTCAGGTCCCCGCCCCCGATCAGTCAAACATTTTAGAATTGTATATAAAATATATCGTGGTGAGAGGGTAAGGTAAAGAGGGAGTAAGAATGTCGCTTATGTTACCCGCCGGATCTTATAGAATAGGTAAACAAAATTTGGGTCAAATCGGTTAAACGATAGAGATTTTCATGGAAAATGTATCAGTGGAAGGGGGATGGGTAAAGAAGGAGGGGGAAAATATCAACTATTTCACCTACCGGAACCCAAGAAATAGCAAAATTTTCTCAGGTCGGTCAAACTGTGTAGATTTGTTGAGAAAAAATATCAGGTAGAGGGGGTGGGGTAAAGGGAAATGGGTCCTAATTACTTAGGACTAATTTTAATTCTTTAGGACCGGCGGGTAACACAAGCGACATTTCTTCCCTTCCCTCAACATCCCCCCTGTTATATTTTTCGTGCAAATCTAAATTAAAAAAAGAATAAGTACGCAAATTTTGGGTCCAATCGGTCAAATGTCAAAAGAATGTATGGGAACGAGAGATTGAGGACGAGAGAGAGAGAGAGAGGGGTGTGGAATGTCACCTATGTTACCCGTCGGATCTTATAGAATAAGTATACAAAATTTAGGTAAGATCGGTCAAATGGTACATATTTGCATGCAAAATATATACCTAAAGGTAAAGGGGGAGGTGAAAATATCAACTATGTTACCCACCGCGACCCAAAGAATGGGTGTACAAAATGTATGTTAGATCGGTCAAACGGTGTAGATTTGTATAAAAAAATATATCAACGGAAGGGATTGGGGTGAAAGGGAAGGGGAGAAATTTCATCTATGTTACCCGCAAGCTTCTAAACCTTAAGAATATTCTAAGATTTTCACGGACACGGACATTGTGTCCTCTGGAGTATTATGCCATGTTTTTACGACCTTTCTGGCTAACGTTTCGGATCCTATTGTGGATACATCATCTGGCCTGATTAGAGAGTAAACGTGCACTTAATTAAGAAAGACTAGGCCTCCACGTTCCAATATATCCAAATAAGAACACGCTACTATAAAGAGCCTACGCGCAAACGAAGAGATCCTGATTCTTCCAGCTGTCAAAGGGTACGTCACAGTGATTTCGCAACAAATGGACTAAACAGCGAAATTCGGGGACTTTTAAATAGCAGCACATATAAAAAGATCAAGAAGAATCCAGCGGATAGAATCGACAGAAGAACTATGGAGTTGGTAAAAGCTTCCAGTATTCCGGCCAATTTGCATTACAAACTATTTGTGCAAGCATCAAAAATATCAGCAATATAACGGCTTCCCAAAATCCACAAGGATGGAGTTCCACTTAGACTAATAGTAAGCCGAATGGGAGCGACATACAAGATATCGTAGCACTTGGCCGGTCTCTTACAGATGCAGATGGGAAAGACGTTCTCATGGGAGAATTATCTACTAATTTAAAATGCACTGAATTCTGGATTTTATGTATCTATCCCTTCCAAAATCATGTTTTCTTAAAATTTATAGGCTTTATAGAAAATATTTTAACATCTGTTTCTTTTAAGGCCGCGTTCGTAAAAAATGCATCGCTCAACCATTTCTTCGTCGACTTTAGTTGTAAAATAAGTCACCAAGAAAATCTCTGATTTAAAAAATAGCCTATGTTCACCCTAAAAGTTCATTCTAAATATTGAAGAAAGAATTTTTTAAATCGGATTCATAGTTTCGGAGATTACCTCATGCATCCAAACTTACAAACTTTACCTCTTTATATATTAGTTTAAATTAGTATAATTTTTTTCTACCAAATCTCAAATTCAATACATTATAAATTAATAATCCTCGATGACCGCTTTTTTTGGTTATTGCTGCGATTGCTTTCGTAATATTAACTAATTTAATAAAAGAAAAAAATAAAAATCTTATTCTCTACATACACATAAAATACCATATACTCGTATACATTTAAAAAAAAACAATAGTGTGTGGTAATGTTCATATAGAGTATGGCCTATCGGTTTTCTCTTCAACTAACTTCGCCTGTTATTCCAATTATCAGATGCAAGCCAGGAACTATTCGCATTGACTTCAACACACGTACATTCTGTACAGCAGCCTTAATATAAAAGGCACAAAGGTACATACATATATTAAAAGTTAGACATTTGAAGTTTGTATGGGTATCATCCCTCTCCTGTAACAATCTTCCATTCTGAGCGTGGCGTCAAAATCGAAAAAGTTCCCTGTAACTTTCCTCCATAAAGTCTGGATGATATTACAATATTTTTGATATGTTTCGTGATTAGGTTATGTGTGTTTCAAGGAACATCGGTAGATAACGTATCATAAGACAAGTTTGGAATTGAAGTGAAACACTGAATACTGTGTATCAAAACAAAAATGGATGCTTTGCAGCGAGTGTTTTCACTTTACACAAGTGTTATATCCCGCAACTTTCTTACCAGGCAGCTATGAGTTTAGATTATTTGATGCACTTGAAAATAGTCAGATCAAATAATTTGCAGACGCGCAGCATGTAGCGGAAATGCGAGACAATGAAGATAGTTGTTAAAGTGAAATTTTAGTATGCAACAAATTTTATGCAACTAAATGCGCGCGCATTTAGTGTTCCAGTAATATAAATAATGTATTATCGACCATCTTGAATAGAGTTTCTGTCATGCAAATGTTCAATTCAAAAGTTGACTAATGATTGGTCATTGAATTGAAAATTTTAGCTGTGTACTTAATCTAAATGCCAAAAAGAGGCTTCTCGTACAGATTTCTGTATTTCATGTTATTGTAGATGTTTTATAAGAAAGTTTTTGTTTGTCACCATGCCATAATTGTCAAACATAGGCGTAATTGTCAAACATTTGTCCTCAAAACAAAAAATACATTTATTCATTTGACATTCAATGTGGTTGTGAAAATTGTATAGTTTTGAAACTTTTGAATACAGGGTCGTTTTACGCCGAAAATCGATAAAACATGAAAGTGGGTAGATACATTTATTATAAAATGCACACAAAATGATTTTTTGAAAAGAAACATCTCAATAACGAAGGATATTGAATTCTTGTCAGATTATGTTTACATTAGGAAGAAAACGAATTAGAGAAACGGATATAGAACGTATACACAACTTTCAAAAATTTGATAATGTGTGGATGTTCTTACGGTGGAATAAGTTGGAATGATTTCATTGTGTAAAATGATCATTTAAGCCAGCTCATAAAGATCACAAGCCCTGGTTCACCCTATAAAAACTTCCATATACGTTTCCCATGTACATAGCTGCATCTCTGTGAGACTTCTATAATTTAACTTTCTGTAACTTAATGCTTCTGTTTTTGTTCTATTTCATTTTAAATTATATCGTTCTTAGTGAAAATCGCTTTACTAAGTCCTAAGGAAATTCAATCCCGTCCAAATTTCAATACCAATGAATCCCGGGATCGATAAACGTAATCCAAAAACTTTCGGAATTGATTTGTATCGATCACAATCAATCGATATGTGCCACGTGTCATTGCCGGATGAAAAATAAATAAACATTTTTTTGCTGCTATTCCGTTTATTTAAATGAATTTAAAGGATAAAAAATAATAAATATATAAACTCAGCTCATTTAAATAACGTATTAAACCCGATAAACGCACGTACGTGCTTTTACAGCAGCCGATCAAATTATAATACACTTGATGCTTTGATATTACTTCGGACAAATTACTCAGAATAATGTTTTAATTGCTCAATTGTTTAATTTTTTATACAGTATGTTTTTTTTCTAATTTTCTAATCTAGAATTAAACTATCCGTATTTGTTTTCTTTTTTTAATAAATAAAGTTGTTTCAATCTCTCATTGTTATTTATGTTAAAATATTATTTATCCCTTTAAACATACATTTTACCAAAATTGAACATTCACGATATTAACAATAAATGTCTTTAATAATATGAATCATACGAGAGATTTTTGACCAATTCTATCAATGTTATTTATAAAAAACTAAGTTTTTATTATAGTCCCTTTCTTTGTAAAATATAACAACAATTAAAGACGAATATAACATAACACTAAACTTTAATTAAAATCAATTTGTTTTGCATATTTTAATGGTTCATGGTGTAGACGTTCGGATGTGTCGTGTCGGAGATAGGTTAAGAAATTTTGAAATAATAATTTTTATCTTTAAAACGAAACAAACAGTTTAGTTCGATAATGACGTATTGTGGTAGTACTACAGTAAAAGTGTATGGTGTAGACGTTCGGATGTGTCGTGTCAGAGATAAGACACTTCATGCTTTGTGTATACCGACGGAGTAATTCAAATTTAGAAAATAATCCGCGACGTTATCGGGCCGCCGTTGCTAGAAATCAAACTTTTGAAATGATTCCAATTTGAAAAAACTATTAAAAATTTTAAAAAACCCAAAATTATACTATAATTATTATTATTTTTTAACGAAAATTTGATAGATCTTCTTGATCGTCGCCACTAGTCTGCAAAGTTTCAGCTCGATTGAATCACGGGAAAAGGGTCAAAAATCGATCCAAAGTTTTTTCGACGGCAAGCCAGCAAGCAAGCAGACGCCACGAGTTAATATAAAGGGAGTAAAAATTGAATATTAACTAGCGAAAAATATGCCAATCCCGGGACCAGCCCCGGTATCCCGGGATCAAAATTTTGGCTCGGGATTGGATTCCCCGGTTCCGATTGACGATTTTCCCTTAAAGGCAATGGAACGAATTATTGGATTAACCCGTCATGTTTTATGTATAAAATTTATTATTGATTATTAAAAAATTCCATTACATTTACTGTATTACCTCTACTTGAGTTTTTATATTTTATTTTCACTAGTAGTTAATATAATTGAAAATGTTTAATAATCTATCATTATGAATCTTTATAATGTAAACGCCAAATCCATCAATAATATAACGTTGATTATGTTTAGCATCTGAAATAAAAAATGTTAATATTAATGTTTTCGGATTTTGCTAGATTTTTTTTTCTAAATTAAATAATTTTTTGATTTCAACATAGCGTAATATGTTTATTCTGCGGGCACCGTATTTATATTACATTTTTTATATTTTTTTACTATCACTTTTAACTTATTTTAATTTCACCGAAACCTTCATTCCATCCCCTGACAAACAACTGAAAAACAATTCCGCTATATTTAATTTTCTTAGCGAGTACAACTACCACCTTGCTATTACTCTAGTAGACTATCGCATCAAATCGTCTTATAAGTTTGTTTTTATGTTAGAATTTAATTAACGATTTTAATGCTATTTTAATTTTATACAAAAACCGTTAACTTACTGTTATAATTAATATGCAAGAAAGTAGCATTGATAAAGAGCTTAGCATACTAGTAAATTATTTTCATATCTCATTCGCTTTTCGGCAACCCCCACTGCCATAAGAAATATTGGGGTTTACTCCTCCGCCAGAGATGTTTTTATTTTAATTTATATGTATTTTTGGAATAACAAATTCCTTGCAGGGGTGGTAATATTACACGTAACGTTTTCTTTGTAAAAAATTTATTTCATCAGTGGTGATGTTTTTACGTCGAGAAAGAATTGCAAAAATGAAATTTTCGAAAATTTCTACGTACCTACCTATCTTTGTCCAGAAAATATTTTTTTTCAGCCTCGTGTTGAAGAAATCTTTAAAATATTTTCAAACTCTAATATTTATGTGGGCAATTTGAAATTTAAAAAAAAACCTTTATTTAATTAATCAGCTTGCTCTTTTATAAAAAATATTCAAACTATAGATGTCCCACAGAGACAAAGCTGTGTATGTGGGAAAGTAGGAATGGAAGTTCTTGATTGTTTACAGGGCTTATGACCTATCGTATGCCTGGCTTAAATGATCACTTTACACATCCTCATGAACCAGTGTATAAATATCTATTTTTGACTAGAGTATGAAGTAATATTATTTTTATGTGCATATGACATTCATCCGAATTATTAACATATAAACTAGAGTACGCCTAAAAATATTTCAATTTAGACTTCGTTTTTCATCGGGTTTTTTTTTTGGGTGTGTTAAAAATTTTCAAGAACACAATCACTGGATTTTTGATCCCAGAGGGATCGTTTACATATAAATTATTTACATATAAATAGCTTCGTCTCTGAGAGACATCTCATAAGAAAGTAGGTACAGAAGAAGGTCGTAAGCCCTATAAACGCTCAAAGATTTATACGACTGGCTTAAGTGCTTTATTCTTTTATAAAGCTATTTTCCGAGTTTCAGTCTATAATATTGTATAATAATATAATTTTATAGAAATTTTGCTTTTTACGTGTAAATAAATAAAATGGCTGCTTTAACACCATTAACATAAAATCTGATGTTTTTTATTTTGTCTTATTGGATATAAAGACGCCGAGCGAATATTGAGAGCGCATCTTGAATTTTTATTTAATATATTCCATTAAAACTTTAAAAAACTAGGAAAATCTTGGCGTACCTAGATCCACAGCAACGGCCCCAAACTACGAAATACTTCATTTTATTCCTACCTACATTATAGGGGTACTACTATTAATAATCAAATCATTGAACTTCTGAAATTATTTGTATGTAATTACTTTAAAAATATATAAATATTTATATTTCATTTTAAATAATTTGTATAAAATTACTATTAAAAAATGTAAAAAATTACTTTTAAAAAAACCGCGACCGAAATAAATTAAAATTCGTTTCTTGGCCCCTACAGAAGATAATATCGGAATTTCTAACTGATATATTTCTTATTGTTAAAGTAAACTCTCGATTTTGCGAATCTTGATTCAACGCACGCAAACTGGCAAAATTTCCTGTGCATATGTCATTGTTGAATATTTACTTATTGTATTTAAATTAATAGGTTATTTATTCGCTAGTATTTTTAGGAATTTCTTGAGTACTATGCTTGGGACATCTATGTTCCTTCCCATAATATAGTATACATAGAGATTATAAAAAATAACAAACCAGTCTGGATCGTAATTCATCGTTAAATTTAATAATAACATGAGGGTTTTTTATCTTTTATTTTAGCCATTTATTTTTTTGACATCATTTTTTTATTTATTCTGTAAATAGATAGTACAATAATTATTATTTCTTTAAATAACAGAAATACATATAATTATAGAGGAAAAATGAATTAAAAAATAGAAAATAATAATTTACAGACGTATTTCAGTGTTTATATGCTAAATAATTTTGAAGAATATGATATATACAGTAAAAAGAATATTGCTTAATATTCCACATTAAATATTGATGCATCATTACATTACTAGCTTCGAAATATGTGTATACTGTGTCATGGGAAGGACTTTAGTATGTATCTAGCATAATCCATTCGGATATGTGAAAGAAACTGTTTTAGAACATGTAAAAATTTGATAATGTGTGGATGTTCTTACGGTAAAATTGGTGAACATTGCATTGTGTAAAGTGATCACTTAAGCCAGTTCATACAAGCCATAAGCCCCGGGCCACCGTATAAAAATGTCCATACACGTTTCTCATATAAATAGCTTCTGTCTTTGTGAGACTATTATCACTATAGACAAAATCCTTTAAAATCTCCAGTGATCTCAGAAAACACATATAAAAATATTGTTGAACTTTAAATCTAGTAATATATTCAGTAAATCTCAGAACACATGTACATATAAAAATATTGTTGCACTTTAAATTTTATTCAAATGTTAGAATCACATATTTTTTAGCTTCCCCTTAAAAGTTTTTTTTTATTATCTTCATCCCTAATATCACCTGGTAATTTAATATACAATTTCATTTAAATGTACATGTTTGAATTTGCTATCTTTTTTTTCTTCATTTGATATATCATTTTTTCTTATTGCACAGTGATCATGTTCATGTTGGTTTTTTTTATTTTTTTTTATGAGAATTCGAAGGTGTTGTTAAATTTTTTATTTTATTTACAGATTTATAAATTTAGACTTGCAAACTAGTGCAGTAATTTAATGTTCAATGTGAGAACAATATATTCCGGTATCTTAGATTCATACTTGTTACATGTCTTTTACAAATGTTGCTTTCATAAAAACAGAATCGTTGTCGGGATTGAGGCCCTTCCTAACTGATTTATTCTAAGCTTATTATCCGTCTCATTGATTCTTAGCACCATATCAGTGACACATATATTTTTTATTTCTGCTTCTTCTTCTTCTTCTTCTTCTTCTTCTTCTTCTTCTTCTTCTTCTAATGCTTATCTTATTGGGTCGGAATCCCTGCACCACATAGGAAGTGGTTTTTATAACTCTTCCCATCTTGGGCTGCGCTCCCCACGTCAGCCCAATTTAATTGCAATCTCGCTTCGCAGCAGTCCTCCAACAAAACAGTCTCCAGCTCCTCATAGGACGGTCCCTTGGTATTCTGCCTTCTGGTTTGGAAAACCCGCTTTGATAGTCTATCTGTCGGCATCCGCAAGATATGACCCAGTCACCGTAGCTGTGATTTCTCGATAAATGACAATTATGGTTCCACTTCGAGACTTTCTCTAATTTGCGTGTTTCTGATTCTGTCCCTTCTGGTAATTCCCACTATTCCTTGTAGAAATCCTATCTCGGCGGCTCGTAGCCTTACTTGGGTTCGTTTGGTCAAGATCCAGAACTCGTGGCCATATACTAGGGTTAGCCTGAAAACTGATTTGAATACTGCCAACTTTGCTTGCTAACTGAGCTCCGCATTTCTAAGTACGGGATAATACAGGGATCGTGCTATCTAGCTTGCAGCTCCTATTCTTCTACCCAATTCACTTTCTTGCTTTCCATCCTGGGATGTTATTACACCGATGTATTTGAAACTGTTCACCTGTTTTAGACACCTATTCTGGCATGTTATGTTGCTTTGCTTTTTGCTTTATTTCTGCTGGTAGATATTAATTATTAATGTTAATAACTTACTGGTAAATTAATAAAGTTTTTAATATTTCCAATCCTTACGCGATGTTTTGTTGGCTGTACGATGCTGTTAAGACGTCCGGAATATTGTAAACGACAGCAACTCGTAAAGTCGTTATAGCGTTGCACATTCCACTTCAACTATTTGTATAAAACTTGCACGGAAACGGGCTCCTCTAAACAATTTGTGTTCGCTTTGGAATTCTTAAAAAATGAACACACAGCATCATAATTAAACTATCGGTTCTTCCAACAACACTCTATGGCCATTCTGTATATAATTAAGTATATCATTGATTCGGTAACTGTCTTCTCCTTACAACTTGGTACCACACAAGGATCAGCTAATTGCTTAGGAAGAATCATCGATTATAAGTGCACTCATAATTCATGTAAAACTATTTTATATAAATAAAAAAATTATATATCTCTTATAAAATTTAATTATTTTAATTGGAAGAATGATTTTACTATTTTAAAAAAGAAAATTCAGAATACACTAATGCATACTCATAATCAGTTGTATCAACTCGATTTATAGTAATAGTTCTTGGTGTTCTCGAGTAGCTTGTTGGTCTTGTGGTTGGGACTCTCGCCTCGTGATCCAAATGTCGCGATCTCTCGATGTCGATATCATGATCCAAATCTCATTCCAGACCAGCAAGTTAGTCCAATTTTTGGGTTCTGTCGACTGCCGAAAAAAAAGGTTCTCCGCGGTGACCACTCCCATTTCATCTGTAATAATCTGAATAAAAAAAAAAGTTTATCAAAATTGACATTTTAATTTAGCAATTGGCGTAGGAGTTTTTGATAAAATTGATTTTTGTCAAAATGGAGGGCGTTTGAATTTAAAATAGCCTTTTTTTAGGGTAAAATTCGGGTTTACTATATCAATAAAAAAATACTTAGTCACTTTAAAAAAATCTTACGACGAAGACAAGATAATTATGTATAGAATAACCACTAGAAATTTCAAGTTAATCGGTTCAGTGGTTGCCGAGATATTTTGGTCATCGATTTTTAAATCATTCGAGTAAAACGTGTATGAAAATTGAGTAATGAATAAATTGCGAAATTTTTCAACTAACGTAAAATCATCGATTCCAGGTTCATAATATAAGTACTCCACCTTCCTTTGAATTCCCATATCATCGACCACTCTTTACAAACATAAAAATATGTCTAAAGTTTCTGTTATGAAAGAGCCGGTCTGGCAGCTACCTGCACGTAGCACGGCGCCGTGTTGCGCGGCGCGTAATCAACAAAGGGATGCCACTATTATCGGCTATAACTTTGTTATTTTTTTTAATATTTGCTTGAAATTTTTACTGGATATTTTTAAGGCCTCAAACTTTAAAAGAGCGCAAAAATTTCAAAATCAATTTTTCCGAAATGTCTAGGTAGGTATTCCCCCTTAAGGCCAATAATTTCGTCACAATGATAGAAATATTTACATTTAACAGATGTCTTGATGTTTCTCTATTTTTGAGTGTAACAATCCCGAATAAAAATCTTGCTATTTTCAGAATACGGCCGGATATAATAAAATTTTCTATACCATCTCATTCAGGTCGCCTTTCTTGAAAGTGATCATATTTATGATTAACAGTGTGATTTTAACGTGAGCTTATTATTTATAATCCTGTGGGATGATTATTTTAAAAGAAACCTTGTTAACTTTATTTAAAAAAAATCAAATCAAAATGAGATAGCTTCGCACCGAATCATATACGTCAGAGTGATTTTCATCCATCAAGAGTGCGATCGGATAGAAAGTTGATCTTTGCGATGGGTAAAAATTCGTTGGTGTGAAAATTTACTATGAAAGCAAAATTTCAATATTTTAACGCATGTGGCATACATCGAAAATTTAAAAAGAAAACTTCTTCAATAAAAGCATAATAATTTGTGGTAGCATTAGAAAAGACTTTATTTTAGGTCCTTACATATGAAATTGGCGTTTAGTATGGGAGGAACATAAAGCCGATTTTTTTTTATTATAATATATTTATTTAATCAAAGTATGTACCATTGCTATTTATGCACTTTTGCCATCTCATAGGTAGTTCATCGATCCCTTTACTAAAAAAACCATTCGGACGGGAATCAATAAAATCTTTGAAGGCGGTTTGGACTGCCCCATCGGAGTTGAATTTTTTCCTTTGCAAGAAGTTATCCAAATTTCGAAAAAAATGGTAATCTGTTGGGGCAAGGTCCGGAGAGTACGGTGGATGTCTTAGACATTCCAATTGAAGCTCCTCTAAGTTGGTAGCCGTCTGTTGTGCAGTGTGTGGTCTAGCGTTATCATGAAGCAGCAGTGGCCTAGAGCGATTAACCAGCCTCGGTTGTTTAGCAGCTAGCTTTTCCATCATGGTTTGCAGTTGCTGACAATAGACATCTGCCGTAATCGTCTGGCCAGAGTTAAGAAAGCTGTAGTGAACGACACCAGCACTAGTCCACCAAACGCTCACAAGTAACTTTTTTGGAGTCAATTGTCGCTTGGGGCATGGTTTGGCTGGTTCGGCAGGGTTCAGCCATTGCGATGAGCGCTTCCGATTATCGTACAGGATCCACTTTTCATCACAGGTAATGATTCGATTTAAAATCCCTTCATTATTGTGCCGGTTGAGTAATGCAACGCAGCAGTCAACGCGCGTTTCTTGATTTGCTTCACTCAATTCGTGAGGTACCCACTTTTCAAGCTTTTTCACCTTACCAATTTGCTTCAAGTGGATTTAAACAGTTTTATCACTAACACCGCAGCCTGCAGCTAACTCGGATGTGGTTTGCGATGGATCCGCTTCCACAATAGCCTTCAATTCTTCATTATCAACTTTGGTCTCCGGCCGTCCACGGGGCTTGTTCTGCAGGTCGAAATTTCCAGAACGAAAACGTTGGAACCAAAAACGCAATGTGTTTTCTTTTGCGGCACCGTCGCCATACACACCATTAATCCTTCGAGCCGTTTCTGCAGCACTGGTGCCACGGTGGAACTCGTACTCGTAAATAACGCGATATTTCAAGTTTTTCATTTTGTAAACTGAGTGACGCAAAAAAAAAACAATTGAGGAAAAAACAAATGAATTATAATTTTCAAAACACAAATACATGAGTAAATAGCTGTATAAATTTGGATTTGGAATTCCTAACCAAAGAGAAGATATTTGAGATCAAATTTGCCAGTACGGCAAAACGCCAATTTCATATGTAAGGACCTAATATACGGTACATACCAAGTGCGGCAAAGTTCAATAATAAATAAATACACATACATTTTCTTTACTTGTATTTACAAATTAATAAATATATAGGTATTGGCTTTTTTAAATTTTGATGTTAATTTCTGTTGCTGCCCAATTGATATTTTTAATTGTGAGATGTCAAATGTTACACATCATATGCGACTACTGTAAGGCTCGCTCGTTTTTTTTTTTAAATATAAGTAAAAATATGCAATTAGGTTAATTAATCCAGAAAGGCCGAGGGCAAAATATTAAAGAAATAGAAATATAGGAATGGGAATGAGAGGAGAATGTGGAGTGAGGTGGCTGGGATTGCGGTTCTGCGGAGTGGTAGAAACATGTGATGTAGGTAGGTACATGTGTGTGATTTTCAGGAATTGAGATGGTAATATTAAATTATGCTGTAGCATGACCAAAAACGAAAACAAACAGGCTTGGTCTTCGATCGACCTTTACCTGACTAGTCATATAAGCCATTATCACCAGTTTTGAATCGAACTCTCGGAATCTCTCGCCCTTTCGCTAATCGTCCCGCCATCGAAAATATGGTGGAGATCGCGAAATGACTCAGCATCTTTCCACCCTTTCTCGAAGTAGTACATCATAATATGGCATATACACGATGTTACATAGCTAGTAGCAAAAACTTCAGCGGAGTCTTCTTCGTGCAATTTTGAATAGATAATATTATATTTACTTACTTTGTCAAAGTTTTCCGTATTTTTAAAAATATTTTTGACTTATTTTCAGTTAAACGTTGGACTGTCACTACATATTAAAATATTATTCACTTTGATACAAGTCAAATAAAATTATTAAAACCTTGAAATTTGAAAAATATTTTTGTTGGAAGGTTTTTGTCATTTTATTTGACTTGTATAAAAACGAATGAATTTTCAATATTCCATATATTATGTAGTGTGCTGTAGTGATGCTTCACTATTTTACAGTCAAGTCAGAAATATTGAAAAAATGCAAAATTTGATGTCACTTACCTCCGTAACAATCGACATTTCACTTATTCAAAATTAAATTTTGAGTAGAAGACTCCACCAAAGTTTTTGCTACTAGCTACGAGACACCCTTCTTGGTTTTCGTAGCCCAATTTAATTTCCCAATCATATAAAAAAATTATTTGACAAATTATATTTTTTTAAAAAATCGCGGAAAAAACGGCGAACAATTACTAATTTCTTTTGGTTTTTACTGATAATATTTTAATTTTTTATTAGGGAAAAATTACTAAAATGAATTTGAAATAATTACAAAAAAACATTTTGTATATAATATTTATATGTCCACGAAATAGTGAAAAATGATAAATTGACTCAAAAATAATATATCAGAAAATTTTCTTCCTCGTACAATTGTAATCTGACAGAATTGACAGTTTTGCGTTGAATTATACGTCGGGGTGATTTTCGTCCGTAATAAATGTCACGCTAGCGTGGTCCGGCATTTCTAAATGAACGCACCCATGAAGGCGTCTTTATTCATCAGGGGACTAAAAAGGAAATGAAACGAATAGCGGATATTTTTTCGAACGAAAACGGAAATGAAATAATTATTTTTCTTTCGGAAACGAAAACGAAAAACGCAAACAAAACAAACTTTCTTAAATTTAAACGATCTTAAATTTAAGGGAGATAATAGTTATTCGGTTTGTTTATAGTCTATCATGATTAAAGGGCAAGTGATATTAATTTTCTTTAAAAATATTAACAAAAACATTTTAAAATTTGGCATTGTAGTTGCTAAAAATAGCCATAGTTATCGTGTATTATGTAATGTAAGTAAGTAATGGCTTATTTTTCCTCAAAACTCAAAAACCATGAAACTAGAGGACTAATCATCAGAGGATGCTAAAAGCCTCTGGGATTTGCAGTGAGTTATTTTATTTAGATAGAAATGGGACCCTAAACCTTTTTATGAAGCAAAATAATAAGTAATAACGTCAAATCTTTTAAATATGGAAGCTTAATTTCCTGAAATATTACATGCAATGACAAATACTAAATGAACAAAAGCCGTTCTTCAGGAGGAAGGGGGTTGGTCACAGCGAAATAATGTCCCCGCTCGTTTAAATTTAAGATACATTAATACATCAGTATACATTCTTGCATAATTAAATCCCCTAGTATTTTTTTTACAATATACGTTCTTTTAACAAAATTTAAAAAATTTATTTCCATACCTGGCAAGTCTCTTTTAAAAACGTTTTCTTGTAATTAAATGTGACTTATACTTTTTAAGAACATTTTATTGACGTTATCATAATTGTTTCAAAATTTACAAACATATTGGGAGTTGGGAGTAGCCGTGGCGCTAGGAAGTGTAGCAGGAAAATTAAGTTAGTCCAAGTCTATACGTTTTGGTAGGCTGTGATTATCATGTATGTTACTAATCTAGGCTACTTTTCTCTTCTGCGTAGAATGCTTAATTACTAAGACATATCGTTGAATAATCAAGATACACATTTCATGGTTGTTTAAAAGTGTAATTTTGATGAACTTTACTAATAGTCGTTCGAACGCGTAACACATGTTTACCATAAACAAAATTCACAATCTTCAGTCACACCGAGGGCTGTTGCATGTCACGTGAATCCGCGAACTATGCACTTGCGCGGTAAATTTATACCTCATATAAATTGTTGATTTACTAACTAACGCACTACCTGACCACCACGGCGTTTCGCCGGGGTTCTAGGCTGAGAGGACGGAGCGCCACACTCGTCTGTCCTGTCACATAGCTCTCACCTCATCCACATTAATCCATCTTCCAGTATTTGTCTAACCTAGTCGTGCCTTAACCATGGTCTTCAATATTTGGCAGACATTTGTCCAAGAGATTTCATTTCCACTGCATTCAGTTTGTTCTTGGTACCAGAATTCGATTGTTTACCGCTAGTCTTGCCTCGGTTGACATTTTTCTATTAGAAGTTATTACATTCAAATCACTTCAGCTTATTCCTTGCAGTCATCCTCCTCTCGATATCTTTCTCAGCCTTCCCTTTTCTATCGAACATCCTGTTGTAGGATAGGAGGCCGAAAGACTGGACAAGGTGCTTCCATTTTCCCCTGTCTTGTGCTGCTTCCGTATGAGTTAACCAGTTGATCTATCGAACTTATTTTCTTATTTTATTTTCTTTATTATATATATTTTTATTTTTTATTTATTTTATTTTAAAAATTAAAAAATATAACTTACTAAAAAGTAAAATTTAAAGATAATTCAATAAAAATAAGAAGACGTTTTGAATTACAATTCTGGTGGTGATGGGCTATCCTTTATTCCATATACTCAAATAAAGCAATTGAGATACGAACTAAATGATATACTTAACATCAAGTACGTATAAGACAAACATTTGAATTGACATCATTCGCAGATAATTAGACTACGCAGACTAGTACTCGAAGCGTCAAAGATGCTAACTTATCGGAATTTAGCGTCACCTTTGATAACGTCTATAAACAGCTAACGAGCCTGAAGGTCAGCAAAGGATCTGGGCCCGACGGTGTACCGAATCTCTTCCTAAGGAATTGTGCAGCCGGTCTCTGCGAGCCCATAACGCATATATTCAGCAAATCACTACAGCTTGGAGTCTTTCCCTCGGCATGGAAACTCTCGTTCATAAGCCCGATTCACAAATCTGGTACTAGGTCTGAGGTAACTAACTACCGCCCGATATGTATACAAGTTGCCATGTCAAAGCTTTTCGAGAAACTAATTCTTCCTCAACTTACATTTGCATTCAAAAATATAATTACTACAAAGCAGCATGGCTTCTTCGGTGGCAGATCTACAACAACGAATCTGTATCTATACATTAACTACATACTCAATGCTCTGAACCAGGGGGTGGATGTACATGCTATCTACACAGATTTCAGTAAGGCTTTCGACATGGTAGACCACGGAATCCTGATTGACAAGCTCGGTCTGTATGGTGTGAGAGGCACAGCATTAGAGTGGTTCCATTCGTATCTAACTGGCAGATTCCTACAAGTCAGAGTTAATGGATTTATCTCTGAAGAGTATGAAGTATGCTCTGGTGTCCCTCAAGGGTCACATCTTGGTCCGATTCTCTTTAATATTTTCATCAATGACATCGCAGACAATTTACTATCCGATTACCTACTATATGCAGATGACATGAAAATTTTCAGAAGAATCATGAATGACCAAGACTTAGAAATTCTTCAGCACGATCTCAATGAACTCCACAGGTGGTGTACTAAAAACAAACTAATGTTAAATATCGGTAAATGCTCAGTAATGTCATTCTCTAGATCACGAAATCAATATCAGGCTAATTATCTCATTGATGGACATCATCTCCCGATAGTCACCTCGGCAAAGGACCTTGGCGTTATTGTGGACCATAAACTGAATTTCTCAAGCCACGTGGAGAAAGTTGCGTCACAAGCTTTCAAGACTCTTGGTTACATCATTAGAGCTGGGAAGGACTTCAGCAATGTCTACACGCTGGTACGACTATTCGACAGTCTTGTGAGACCGATTTTAGAATACTGTTCTGTCATTTGGTCGCCGTATACCAATAAACTAATCAATCAGCTCGAAAGAATACAACGCAAACTATGTAAATGCATCGCCTATCGTACACGATCACCAGGAGATATTGAGACCGTATATAACAGATTAGAATCAGCAAACTAATCACTCGAAGACAATTGTCTGATCTGACCTTCTTCTACAAATCTGTCAACGGACAGATAGACTCGCCCGAGATCCTGGAACAATTTGGCATTATCACTGCTAGGCCGGATCTAAGAGTGCGTAGATTGTTAGAAACCACTAAATCCACAAAAAGTTACGTGTACAATGGCCCAAGAAATAGGATTGCCAATCTGGTGAATAGCCACTGTGTTGATATTAACTTCTTCGATGAATCATACGTCTCATTCTCATCAGCGGCAAAAAGATTGTTATCACAGTATTAAAATTACCCTCAACCCTATATGATTATACCATGTTGTTACTATGCTAGTATTGTTTTTTATGTATGTGCAATTTTTCTAATCCATTCATTTAAGTCTATTATTTTTATAAAATCAATGTATATAGCCGATTGGCGTATGAAAAAATAAATAAATAAATAAATAATAAATTACAAAAAACCCATTTTAGACGTGAAATTTTTTTTAAATTTCCCATTTTAAGATGTGCAACTTTTAAGTCTTGAACTGAAGAAAAAACGTGATCTAGCGTCAATGCTTTCAAACATGCTACCGGTATATAAAATATTTTATGAAAATTTACTTACAAATCATTGATTTTGCCTTTATTATAATTTTTTTATTTAGTATTTCTTTATTATTTTCTTATTACCCCAGCAAAAAGCTTCTCTGGTCTTTTAAATCATAATTTATTTTAGTATTTCTGTTGTTTAAATTAATATTTTTTGGTAGAGTTCCATAAAAATGATTTTACTATCGCTCAGATTAAGTTAAAGAGTACTTTAATCAAATCATTCCAATCTTATTTATTTTTTTAATTGAAAACCATCTTTTCCAGTTATTTTGAATCGAACAATTAATAAAAAAACATTAAAATTACATATTTTTTCCTTTAAATGCCAACCGATATTTCAGTTCCATTTTGTCGAATCGTCAATTTTTATTAAACCTTAATATAAAAATTATAAAAAACGGTACCAGGTAAATCAATTTTTTCTCTAGCAAATGACGTAATAAAAAAATTAGAATATTATCATTAACTCGGAAAAGAATAATATTGTTTCCTGTAGTTGGAATATCGATTTCAAATTTTGAATGCGTTTTTCTCAAAACTGTTGTTTTGACCTTACGACAAAATAGAACGGGGGGGAGGATATATCTTACATTAGCTTATGATAATATCTAATGGTGATTGATGTGTGTGTGTGTGTGTTTGTGTATGTGTGTGTGTGTATATGTGTGTGTGTATATGTGTGTGTGTATATGTGTGTGTGTGTGCGCGAATGCGCGTGCGTGCGTGCGTGAGTGTCTTCGTGCGCATGTGCGTGTGTGTGTGTGTGTGTGTGTGTGTATTATGCATTGGTTTTAAGCCTATGAACTCATTCTTTTTAGTTTTTTGGCAGATGGGTTGAGTGAAGATGTGCGTGAGTATTCGCGAACGTCTCGGGCTTTCTGTTGGTCGCTAATCCCTGAAGCGTGATTGGTCCGTTTGGGACGCTCGAGGGACTAGAAGTTCAAGCAGGCTTGGCACGCCACAGTTTTTTCATGTTGCAAGAATAGGTTTGTAGTTATACTTTTTGCAAATTTTAAACAGTAATACTTTGGTTAAACATTTCACAATATAAAGACATATACTGGCCTACCTATATAAGTTGCCATTATTTATTCCTCACTTTATCTTTAAAAGATTTATGAATATTTTTTAATGTACAGAGTTTAGGTTCTTGATAACAGTAAATCAATATGTATAGTAAATAATCACTATATACAACATAATTCTAAGCATAAAAGATAATAATAGCATAAGTATATCAAATAATAATTATTATTAAGAATATACTTAGTTCTATGTCGTCAGCAAATCTTAGGTGACTTAAATACGTGCCATCTATCTTTACACCTTTGTTATCCCAATTCAGGGTCATAAATACATATTCTAAGGCTAACGTGAAGAGTTTAGGCTAGATTGTGTAACCTTGTCGGACACCTTTTCCTATTTTTATTTTTTTCACTTCAATTATAACACTTGTAGTTGCATTTTCATATATAAAGTTTACTAATCGTATATATCTAGAGTCTATTCTTGCATTTTGGAGTGCTTCGATGAGTATAATGTTAAAAGAACTACACGAAGCTTCGAGCGAAGTTGGTCTTAAGATGAATATAAAGAAAAAAAAAATTTGAGTCCAGAGAACAAAGTCATCACTATCAATGATAATAATATTAAA
Organism: Agrypnia vestita; assembly: GCA_016648135.1. Classification (NCBI taxonomy): domain Eukaryota; kingdom Metazoa; phylum Arthropoda; class Insecta; order Trichoptera; family Phryganeidae; genus Agrypnia; species Agrypnia vestita. The sequence continues at coordinate 49,753 of JADDOH010016747.1, forward strand.
ATAGTAGATGAATATATATACCTAGGACATAAGATAAAAATGAACAAAGATAACCAAATAGCAGAATTGCCAAGACGAATAGGAATGAGCTGGGCTGCTTTTGGCAAACTCAAACATATCTTCAAGAACAAAGAGATTCCAATTAGCCTAAAAAAAACCCCTTTGAATCATGACTTATGGTGACTTGCGGTGAATGACTTATGGTGAATGCCAATGATGACTTATGGAGTGGAGATTATAGCTTTTACAAAGAAAAGTGTAGAAAAGCTCAAATGCACGTAACGATTCATGGAGAGATCCATGCTTGGAGTAAGCCTAAGAGATAGAATTAGAAATGACGAAATTAGGCACAGAACTAAAGTAGTGGATGTCATGGATCGTGTAGCTAAAAAGCTAAAATGGCAATGGGAAGGACATGTTGCAATGCAGGATGCTACAAGGTGGCCTCCCATAGTTCTGAAATGGAGACCTTGGGAGAATAAAAGAGGTATCGGAAGACCTCAAAAGAGTTGGGCTGACAATGTAGCCGCTGTAGGGGGAAATAAATTACTACAATTACCAAACAACAAGGAAGGATGGAAGGGTATGGAAGAATTCACTATTATAACATACCGTCGCTGTATATATAATTAATCATATTATGTGACGTTTT